>JACAXG010000076.1:516445-586445 GCA_018881555.1 Amblyornis subalaris
CTGGGTGTGCTGTGATGCACACACAGCAACACTCACACACAGCGGGCAGTCTGGGTGTGCTGTGATGCACACACAGCAACACTCACACACGAGCAGGCACAGAGCGTCCGCAGCCAGCCTGGCTTCCCCAGATGTGCCAGCAAACCCTCGCCTGCCTGCCCGGCACCCCGGCTCAGCTCCATCCCTCAGCCTTCCCTCTCCAGCAGGAAAGCTGCGCATAAAGAGCCGTAAGGAATCGCCGGGCTGCAGTGAAAGATTTTCAGGGCAAGAAATCAAATAAAATCTTCATAGTGATGAAGTGAAAAATAAAACATGCTTTCAGAAAATGGTCCTTTTCTTTGCTGCTGGGGGGGGTCCAGAGGGGGAACACAGACAAAGGTGCTGAAGGTCTCAATCATCTCACTGCTTAATTATTCCATCTCTCAGAAGGCATCTTCAGGCAATTAGAATAATCATTCATGCCTGTGCTTTGCAGGGACGCTCACATTCTTCCCATGAAGCATCAGAGCCGGATTGTAATTTTTTTTTAAAACTTTAACAGTGACCTGCAACTAAAGGAAAAATAAAAGTTTTTTGAAATATTAGTTTAATAAGACATGAGAATAATATTAAGGATATGAGCCTCCCTTATCTATTATTTATATGTATAGTGTGATTTAGAGATGCACTTGAACCAAACAAGTCACTACCAAAGAGTGGATCTATCCTTCTATATATATATTAAAAAAACCTACAATATTCGCCTGGAGATTCTGTCCACATATTCGGAGATTGTGATTTAACATACACAGTTTATCAAGGCTGGTGTGCTGCACACAGAGGCTGGGGTTTTATGTAAGGGTATAAATAATCAATGCACATAGCAACTTTAAATTACTGCTAATGTGTTTTACTTATGTTCCCACTAGAACGATATGTGAAATAACAGGGAGTTGCTAGGCACACACTTGACAAATAATATCCATGCGTTTCCATTTTTATTATTTTTATACATTTCTTATTAAGCTGAGTGGTGCAGTTCAGGCCCGTGCAGCCGCCCAGCCCTCGCTGCCGTATCACAGTGGTGTGAGCTGGAGGGGGAATGCTGTGGGGCTGGGCAGGGCAGGGCTGGGCTGCGGCCCTGACACCAGCACCGGCACCGCAGGGCTGGCTGGGGCACCTGGGCCTGTAAATTCTCAGTCAGAACCCACAGTGACCGGCTCTGGCACAGCAGGGTGTGCTCACGGTGGCAAAGGGCTCCCGCTCTCCTGCACCTCTGTGGCTTTCCCTGTCTGCAGCTTCTGTCCATTGGGGTACTGGCACAAGAGGGCGGCTCGCAGACCTGCTCCATGAGCTGCTACATTCAAACCATCTTCTGCCATTTACCTTATACGGTGTCTGTAAACATCTTTGCTGGACCAAAACATGGACCCTCAGGAAGGGATTCTGAAACGGTCCAAACCCCCAACAGTTCCCAGGGACAGTGTGCCATGGCACGGTGCGGACAGGAGGGCTGACCCTGGGAGCAGGCAGCCCCGTGCCAGGCAGGCTGTGCTGGCACCGCGCAGGGACAGGGGCAGAAGGGCCGGATCCCTCCAGCAGCATCTCTTTTGGCAGCTGATGTGTGCACACACCGTTAGTAGAAGTGCAGCCTCACCCGGCATGCTTGAAAGATGTCGTCCATAGAAATCCCAATATTAAACATGGCACTGATAGGAAAAGCACTTGACTAGAAAGGAGGACAGATTTGCTCTAAAGCATGCAATCATCTCATCTGTGGGCACTAGAGCTCTTACAAACCCTTCTCTGCACTTAAGCAATGGGTCTGTGAGGAGCAGGGAGCATGCTGCTTCGGGCCTGCCCCCCGCATCTGCAGCCCTGCACTAAACCTCAGCAGGGAGCTTTCCATTACAACTACTTAGCAGACAATAACTATTTCCTTGTAAACAAGTCCTTAAGTATTTATTACTATGTCACCATCAAAACTGTACAGCTTTGTACTGTGTTTAATGGAAGAAAATTAACAGAGTGTTTTGAAACCCACTCCACATAGAAATGCAAATGGATTTCCCAGGGCTCACAAGCTAGGGCTGCCCCTGGGACGATCAGGTGCTCCCTGGACATTGCCATGACCTCCATTCCGGTGATACAAACCCTCTTCACTGCATATAGAAGCAATAAAGAACCAGCAGCCTTTGCACAAACGTCCTCACAACCCAAATGACATTCCTTGCAGGGAGAGCAGAGTCCAGCCACACACTATTAATGTTAATTGAAAAACTTACCTCAGTCTCCATGAGAGCTCAGGTGGCCTCAAAAACAAGACCCAGATGAAATGATTGTCATATGGGACTGGCAGCTCACAGGATCTTTTTGTTGGGGATGAAACAACAGCTGCCAATGAAGAGTGTAGCTGTGTTATGAAGAATATTAATTTGGTCAATGTGATGGTCAAAATTATCCTTAAAATGTATTTCCAAAGAGTAGGCAGCTGTGACTGCCCAGTACAGCAGCAAGGGGCCTCTGAGGGCTGGGCCTGGCCAGCGCCAGCAGTGATGCCATTGCCCCCACGAGGCATGGCTGCCTGGGGCCGGCACCAGCCTCCCCCCAGCGCATGCACTCGTCCACACACAGAGGGGACGGTCGTCATCCCTCGGCACAGAGTCTGGTACAGGCGGAAAACACCCCATTCCAGTGAAAAGCAGCTTTGGATCTTTAATTAAAAAACAGGGTTCACAGCACCGGGGCATTGACTTCCACCAGTTAATCTCCATCACTTCATTTCACCACCAACTTCCATACTCTACAAAACTGCTGGAGACAATTTTTATTGATTGCTCTTCAAGCCGTCAAAAGCGTCCCTGGCTGATCATATGTTACCCCCAGACACCTTGTGCATTTCAGATAATAACTTGGTGCTCTAGAGAAGAAATGAATTGGATGTGCAGTCAGTAACTGTCCAAGTGAATCATGTTACTATATGTCAGCGGCCCAGGCTCTGACTATCATTTTAACAGAGAGAAATCCGCTATTTTCATGGCTGTTTGAAATTATTTTCCAGATGAATAAGATATAACAACAACTACTTACAGTAAAGAATAATATGGGGAATCTATTTGCTACTTGGAAACAAATCTTTCCAGTGTAATGCTGTTTAATATTATTTAATCTGTAACCATGAACATGAAAATCTGAAACTAGCTTTCATGTACTACAAAAAGCTTGTGATGTGGGAGCGTGGGAAGCTGGAGTTGGTATGGGCAATGGGTAGTATTTGCTCTCTCATAACTGCAAATACAGTAATTAATACAGAAAATGAAACATTGCTAAAATGAGGTTGACAAAGCTGTATCCTGATGCCAATCATTGGCAATGATGGAGTATTTTGCATAAACAATTACCATGTACCAGGATTATTTCCTTTTTCTGGGGTGTTTGGAGTGCGTGTTTTGCTCCGCATTGCTCCAAATAACTGCAAATGGATTTTGTGAGGTTGAAAAGAAGCAAATAATTCAGAAGATCTTACCAACCTGGGAACTCTTCAGCTATACAAGCCTTGTTTTTTTTGTAGAGCTGGCTTAACATGCCGCTCGTGCCCCACACCTGGCAGGGCCGGGCTCCCAGCCCCGCCGGGCACCCCAGGCTCTCTGGGGCGGGCAGGGCTCTGTGTGCCAGCTCCGTGTGTCCGGTGTCCGGAGCCAAGGGGTGAGTGGTGGGACACAGCCCTGGGCTTTGGGCAGTGTCAGGGCTCTGGGGCAGAAGCCCCCTGCACGGGCAGGGTGCCGGAGTGTGGCCACCAGCRGAGCAGGGCCTGCAGGACCCCTCCCGTGGGAAACTCCTCTGGCACTGACAAATCTGCTGCAGGAAACCCCCACCCACCGCCCAGCGAGGGAGCAGCTGTCCCTTTCACTGCCTTATCTCCTGCTTTACAGAAGACTAATGAGAGGGATTATTTGACTGATACCAGCCTGCTCTCCCAGTCCATCACACACAGTTTCCCCTCCAAGAGCTTCAGACTCCATGAGTGGCTTTATAGCCCCACCTCAGGCAGATGCCTGCTGCTCCTGACTGGCTCACTCCACGCGGCCTTTTTGGAAGAAAGGGCCCAAAAAGGACGTTCCCTCAGGAGGCAACTCTCCCGCCGCTTCTGCAGAGCCCCCYGGAGACTGAGCCCACAGGCAGGATGGGACCCCCCAATTCCTGGTTCAGCCCTGGAAAAGTCTCCAGAGTGTCCCAGAACCAGGAGGTGCCATCCTGGGAGACAGTGGCCAGCTCCTCACATACACAGGTGTTCTGAGAGATGTGTTGCACCTGTGTGTTAAAGCAGGGAAATGACGGAAACACAGAAAAGGGGCTTTGGTGAGGTGGAGGAGGTCTGGCAATGCCTGCAGCTTGGTTCAGCAGGAACAGGAGTCACAGCCATGCTGTGCAGCAGCTCATCATCTCTGTATAGTGGAGTCCTTTTACTCGAAGGGTTAAATACGTCATGAACCATAACTGCTGCAAAATAGCAATTTACTCCTCGGGTGGGTGAAAAAAAGGTTGAGGCAAACCATATTTATTCTGATGAGTTCTGGGGTTTCTCTGAGTCCAGAGGCAGGACTTATTTGCATACAGATTTGCATCCATTACTTGAGCACAGCCATCCCAGCTGGGTACTAGGAGCAGTTTGCCACCCCTTACTGGAGTGGTCCAAGACCAGCTCAAGAGCCAGTACCCTGGAGCAGTGATCCCACCCGAACACGGCTGCAGAGCACCCCAAGTACAGGGACCTTTTCTATGACTCCCTTTTCCTGCAGAGCCCGTCCTAGCCCAGGCTGGGGGCATGGAGCAGCCCCCACCTAGCGGGATGGGGGTAGGATGGGCCAGGCACGTGCCAGAAGTGTTTTGGATTTGGCACAATGGAACCCCACCACCTTCCCTTCCTCTCTCCCTCCCTCCTTCCCTTTTCCCCTCCCTCCATCAATCTGTTCCTCAGCTTCTCAGCTTCCCGCGCTGGTCCCTGATGTTCTGTCACAGACTCCCGGTGGGAGCTGGAAGCAGAAAATGGTCCTGCCACTCGCGTCGGCTCAGCCTGCTCATGTTCCAGCTGGTAAGTCATAAAGAAATGGTAAAACACAACCCCCTCAGGGCTGCTGGGAGCTGGATCGAGTTTTTCCATCTCTCCCCAGAGACGGCTCTTTATTCTCACACTGACAAAACTAATGGCCTCGCTGGGTCTGACAGTGACAAAGCGGCCAACGGCACTGGCCCCACCAGTGCGGTGTCACACGTGATGGGCTGGACCCCTGTCTTGGTCTGGGGACAGCTCTCAGCCTCCCGTGCTAATGTAGGCCCAGGCTTCTCGCAGCCAGAGATCATGTTTGCAGATAAATATTTAATTTTTAAGAATGAAATCTTAATTACTACACTGGCTTTCACAGTGAGACTGTAATGCTGGCACCCTCCCCACACTCTGGCAGGTGCAGGCAGTCGGGGCCTTTGCACCTGCCCGGCCCCACTGCAGCATCCCCTCACAGGCAGCCCCCATGGCTTGCTGTGTTGTTTGGGGTCAGCACCATGGAGGTCCAAGAAGAGCCAGCCAGGTGCCCGCCGCTGCCAGGTGAGGCAGTGGCAAGAGGTGGCTGCATGTTGCCCCTCAAGGCTTCTGCCCCTGGCCTGGTGGGTYCGTGCTGGTGCTGCATGGTGAGGTGAGGCCGGGCAGGTGGATGCCTGCACATGTGCTCCTCCATCATTTAATCTGGAGTGATGCATATAGAAATTTAGATCAAGCAGCTTGACATTCGTGACTGCTGAGGCTGTGAATCGATGGCCTCTCTACTCCCTGCCGGGGAGATCGATTCCCCAAGCACAATGGATTGGTTTCATCACTTTGGTTTCACCTTGTCAAAGTCATGTCTGATTTACTTTCATCTGGAGGGCAGCTTTTAAGTATTTCATTGCCTTTTGTAATCTGGCTGTGTGTCTTTCCTAACCACACTGCCCTCTGTGAGGCCAGGGCGCGCCTGGCACCAGGCTGGACAGTACTTGCCACAACAACCAACCAGCTTGGTCTGGGCAGGGCCAGCTTAGAGCATCCCTGTGTTAGCAGTGAAACATTGCCAGGACTCAGGAGCAGCTGGGAAACATCCCTGGGATCGTTGTTTTCTGGAGGAGTCCTGGGTCTGTCCCAAGTGGGAGGAGGCTCAGTCCAGCCAGAGCACTTGGGCTGGTTGAGAAAACAAAAGTTTTGCAGTTTTGCATCCTTCACCAAAAGGCATGAAAACGGAACACGTTCCTGGAGCTGGCATGGCTATAGCTCTCCCGGGAGTGATGCAGCTGGTCCCGCAAGCTTCCTGGTGGCTGGTCATTAGCAAAATAATTTTCCTGGTGCTCAGTTTGGCCCAAATTCTGCTTTGTCCAATTATACTCCTGTGTGAGTTTCCTGAATGCAGGTATTGATGGCTCTTCAGACAGGTTTTCTGTCTGGTCTCTGCATTACCTCTGCTCTTCTTCAGGCAATCAATTATATTTTTATAGCCATGGGTATTATTAATCAATATACAGTAGCTATCTGATTGATTTGTCCGAGGCTTTGTGTGCAGCCGTTGGCGATCGGGAGGGCCGGGGCCGTGTGTGCAGTCGGGGAGCAGGCGTGGGGTCCTCGCGAGGTGAGGGGCAGCTCCAGGCCCCTTCCACACGCCTCCTGTGATCCCTGCAGTGTCGCACTCCGACCCCTCCCTGCTGCTCATTACCATTATTTATCTCTCATGGCTGCATCTGGAGGCCACAGGAAGGGTCAAGGAACATTTGTACGGAGAATTAGCAGTAATATTTCAGGGGAGAAATATATATCTCCTGATTTAAGCAGAGCTCGGCGGGGTGAGTGGGCTGGGAGCCGAGCTCCCCGCTCCTCCCTCCACCTGCTCCATCTGTCACTGCGACGGCTCCCACACCGCCAGCGCTGTATCAACACTGCTTAGATGGATGCCCTGAAGTTTTGATACTCCCATGGGCAACAATAAACGTTTGTGATTGGAAAGGCCCCTCGGGATGCTCCAGCACTCCCGTGTGGTGGGAGGGTGCACACTCCATGTATGCAGAACAGGGAGCCCAGTCCAGCCCCACTGCAGCCTTCACCAGCCAAACAAGGAATGGGCGGCCAGTGGCACCCAGCTGGGCCAGCACCAGGCTGGAGCCAAGCGGGCAGGCGAGGGTTAATTTGGGAAGATCTGTGTTGATAATAAAGCTGCTTTTTTCCTGGCAATGATATGATCAGAGCAGGGTTGCTATGGCAACAGTGGCTCTAGAAACCCCCGACCGCTGGTGGCTGCTCCCAGGCCAGGATGTGCCCACCCACCACCCATTCCCTGCCCACCCACCCCCTATCCCTGCCCACACCACCACCCCCTGCCTACATCCACCATCCCACACCCACTGCCATGACCCCCTGCCCACCAGCCCATCCCACACCCACTGCCCCATGCTGCACCCRCTGCTCCATCCCCTGTGCACCTCCCATCTTATGCAGACATCCTGTCCTACACCACTGCCCCACCCAGTCCTACCACYCCAGACCCTGCTTGCCTCCCAGGGGTGCCAAGGGTAGCAGACAGCCACAACGGGACGGGACAGATCTCTCACTGCAGCCTTGTGTTGCTCCCTTCCCACCTGTCCCTGGAGCTGCCCTCTGGGCACAGCAATTCTCAGACCTTTTTCCCACTCCTGTAAGTCCAGGCTTTGCTGTGTCCCCTACTCTGCAGCCGCCTTTGGCAGGGTGCCCACAGGGTGCCATGGTGGCCCCTGACTTGTCGGGATCTGGCCAGGACCCCAGTTCCCACCATGGCACARGGCTCCAGCACGTGGCCAGGTGGTGTCAGTCCCGCTGGAGGCCATGGCCAGGTGGGGTCAGGGGGTCTTCACCCCACTCTCACCCTGGGTCCAGCTGCTGTGGGGGCTGACGTGACATGTGACATGATGCTCACTAAATCACACACCCTCCTTCCTCTTCTTCCTCCCTCCCTCACCCATTAATGAAATGAAATAAATTTTCCATTTTTAAACATGAAGTTTTTTAAAAAAGCTGCAATTCTGCGCACATGCAATTCCCAGCGGGAGGGGAGAGCGGAAGCGGGCCCTTGTGCTAAATACAGAACAAAGCCTTCTGTCTGAAAATACCTACAAGGAGCTAACAAATGCTAATGACAAAATAATGTATGGGGGGTTTAACGCTGGATGCTTTTTATCAGCAAATTAGCACAGTTATTATTCTGCAAATGCATTTAACAATAATTTGTTTCAATAACTGTAGAACTGGTATTTTAAAAAATATACACCATATTTAGAACACTTCATCCATGAAGGACCATTATTGTTTTTTCCTCCCCAGAGAGTTATAAAGGTCTCTCTTACAAGTGAAAGAAATACAATCATCACCCTTCACAGTTCAGTTATTCTCTTTTATTTTATTCAGAGCCACTTAAAGTTTGTGTTTTTAAAGGAAAAAGAGCTAGTGTCTTTAAAGGGTCAGGGCTGGAGGGGGCTCAGGGACCCATGTGCTGGGCTCGGTTTTGGCTGGGGATTGCAGGTCTGGTGGATGGGTGAGCCCACGGCACGGCACAAGCAGGATGCTGGCACATCCAGGTGATGCTGCCAGTGCCTTGGGTACCCATGGGCACTCTGCCTCCACCACTGCTCGCCTGGCACTGCTCCTCTGCTACAGCAGCTCCAGCATGGGCTCCGCGAGATGCTGGCCATCCCTGCTGGAGCTAGGTGTCCAGGGCACGGGAGCAAGGTGCCCAGGAGCAACAGGCAGCTGTTTCTGGGCAGGGCAGATGGGTACAGGGTCTGCCCGCGGGCTCTGCCCACAGGGTGGTCTTGGCCACGTGCAGGCAGCGCTGTTCTGCGCAGGAGCCACTTGTTTACAGCCCGGCTCTTCAGTCACAAACCATTAAGGAAGAGAAACGGCTACATCGACACTCGCCCGAAGTGGATTCATGTGTAAATCAGCTGCTTTTAAAATTTCACTGAGCATGAAAGTTCACCTTTAAAATCTACATAAACCACAGCTGTTCCCAGGGCATCCAAGGCGCGATCCCGCAATCCCACGGGAGTGGATACATTTAAATGCATAATGCAAGCACGGGGCTGTCAGAAAGCTGAGGCTGCATCCGTGCCTTCAAACCCTTTTTTGCACCCRGGGGTCAGGACTGGCACCCAGCACACAGCACCAGGTAGTTGTGTGCTGCTGCCCCCAGAGCCGCTGCTCCGCAGTGCTGGTGCTGGCCGGGACAGAGGGTCAGCAGGCCAGCGGGTCAGCGGGACAGCAGGACAGCGGGTCAACTGGCCACGTGCCACCCAAGTGTGTGGGGCGGCTGCACTGTGGTCTAGAAGCAGCCAGAAAAGGCTGCACAAGTTGGCTTTCTGAGCCAAATAGGAACAAGATCCTTGTTTCGCATAGGCTGCAGCCCAGCCACTTGTGAGTGCTGCTCCATTCAGCAAGGCCATGCCAGGAATTCCCATGGAGTGCAGGTGTGACATTTCCTCAGGCCTCTGAAGAGTTCTGGCTGTTTGCTAGGGAACCAGCTCTGCTCTCATCTCACCCAACAAGCTGGCTGATAAAATCAAACAATAACTTCCAGGACAGTCTACTCACACCATAAATAGCTGAAAGAAAATCCATCTCTTCTCCATGCAAAACCACTGATGAGTTCATGAACTGTGCTGGGCAATAAATCACTGGTGCTCGTGCAGGAGAGCCGAGGTTTTTGGGTTCCTAATAGGCACTCTGACAACGTGATTGCTCCATATTTCTTTGTAGCTGTCACCTTTGCAGGCCTGTCAATGCTCCTAATCTTTTTTCATTGCAATGTCAAGTTTTGGTAAGTGAAGAGGTGGAAGGTGGGATGGGATGTGAACAATATTGGGGCCAGCTTCCTGAGCCACTCCTGGAGCCCTGTCCCTCCCGAAAGGAGCGCACCCATGGGCTGCTGCCCTGATAAAGGCTGCAGCACCATGCACAGAGGGGCTGGCACCAGCACGTCGGGACAGCCACCAGCTCTCAACTCCCGTCCCTGCTCCCTGTCATCCTTCCCCTCTCCCCGCCCTCTCTTCCAACACCTTCCTCTGCCTTTTCCTCCCACCAGACCCGCTGATGCAGAGGTACTATTCCCATGGGAAAACAGCCAGCACTGAGCCACCAACACAGACCAGAAAACATACTTTTAATATTCAGCATCTGGATAGACAATAAAAACTGGGACAAATAATCTAGTTGAGGCAATTACCTTAGCATAAATGTATATATTATTTATAAATGGCTTTGAATATATAAATAATATTGATAAAATTTGCATGAGTAAAAAGAGACATAATTACCAAATGATGCCTCAGAGCAGTGTATCCTGCTGGCTGCTTGCTGCCCCRATTCTCATCCACGGGGCCCTGCCCCAGCCCTTTTCTCCCACTAAAAATATGACGTACACATTTAACTGAGCTAAAAGATAGAGCCAAAACCAAGGAAACCTGTTTAGAAAAGTCAGCATTGCCCAAGCAGTTTTGGCTAGGTTCTGAGTGGGATTTTAGAATTCGGCATTTCCTGGGGATGTAATTCAGGACAGGTGTCAGAGATCCACARAGACAGAAGTGCATTATCCAGCAGCCAGGGGTCACGGGGCTGTGGCCCTCAGGAATGCTGGGGTGTCCCTGCCCCGCTGCCAGCACTCACCACTGTCCCTGGGTGCCACAGCCTCGACCTACTCTCCTCCTCCTCATGAAAGGGCCAGGAAACTATACAGCTTTTACTGAAACCAGGAGTGGCTTTTAGAAAGTTAAATTCACCAGCAAAGTGAACACATAAACAGTGGAGCAGAAACAGGAGCAGTGAGCTGAGCACTTGCTGGTGCCTGAGCCACCGCGGATGAAGTTGTCTGAGCCTGGCGCGTCCCACATGCGGCTCTTTAATAAAACTGGCTGAGATTTGTTGATAAGCCTGAAGCAAAGTCAATGTGAAGTGTCAATCCCGCCTGTTCGCAGGAGCCTTTGGGGGTCAAGCTGCTTCCTCGCTATGATGGTCGTATCACAGATATGTCAGCCACGCGTTAACTGTTTTCTTATGGATCGTGCTCAGATCAGACACGAGACGCAGATAAGCCAAAGCAGCAGGGCTGGGGCTGAGCTGTGCCGTGCTGTTCTGTGCTGTGCCAGTCTGGGCTCACATGGCCCTGTGGGGTGTGGGGCCTTGGCAGCCACGCTGGCCAGGCCCAGGTGGCAAAGGCAGCCGGTGGCACTGACACACTGAGTGGGGGAGTCACAGGCACTAAATCCCACTGAGCCTGCGGGTTCCACCCTGTGTGCCACACTATTCCATGTGGGATGAGCATCTAATGGCTGCACAGTCTGCACTAAGTGAAGCTGAGAGAGAAGAAATCAAAAGAAGTGGGGTTTAATTAAGTATCAACCAAGATTTATACAACTTTCTCTCTCCATCATAAATATTAATAAGGAGCAAGCGGTGGGTCCATGTGGCAGGCACTGTCGAGCCATGAAGGGATGTTAATTCCAGGCTCTTCAAGATGGACTAAGCGTGACACAGAGCCTCTTTGATTTGGAATATTCCTTGGGTTTAAAAGTTAAATAACACGAAGGGGGATTTAGTGGGTAGTAAACCATTAGTGAGGCTGGGATTTAAACTCCAGTACGCATGTCATGTATTTCACGACTGCCAAACTGATTAATGGAAGCACTGCCAGAGGAGCTCCTTCGACAACACTGGGTGCCCCTGGCAGGATCAGAATGGCCAGGCTGGCAGTGCTGGGATGTGGGGCCACTGGAGCATGAGTGCTGTGGGGGGCAGCAGAGGGCACCCCCCAGGATGGGGAGCAGGAGCCGGGGCACCCAGGGCCACCCCCCGTCCTGCACAGCCCACAGGCACTTATTAAAGGTGACACAGCTGGCCTGAGGAAGGACTTGCAGGGTACACTAAATCTCCAGCCATCCTTTAAATAAAACTTTATGCTGGCTAATAAATTTTAATGGCACTTGTCAGTGCTTGATAACTGCAATCATTTAACAGAGAAGGAGAAGCCCCAGTGTTGGAGCTTGGCTGTGCCATGCGTGGTGCCCGCCGTGCCCGCAGTGCTGCCCTCTGCCCGGCTGCTTGCCTTGTCCACACAGAAACAAGCAAATCCTGCCRGCTTCCTCTCTCCTGGTGGCAAACCATCCCTCCTGGTGTGCACAAACCTGCAATTTCTGCACTACGTCTGTGTCCAGGTGAGGTGGGGAAGTGTAAGACGTGTTTGTGAGGTGGTGGGCTGTCTCCCAGCAGAACGGGCACAGTGGGGCTCTGGCCTTTGGCTGTGGCTGCTCAGCCACATTGCAGTAATCAAAAATGGTAATAATTATTACAGAAGCAGCATGAATTTCCTATCAAATTAAATCACATAATGAATTATTTTCATGTTTGATTAAACAAAAGCCTCTCTCTGAAGAGGTTTGTGGGTGCCACAGTGTCTTTGGTTTGGCATAGCATGGCATCGTGACAGACTCATGCACAAGCTCGCTCTGGAAGGATGGGGGCATGGACGCCCTCTCTTCCCTCTCTGCTGTCCCACGTCCAACCGTACRTGGTGTTTGCACAGACCATGGACAGGCACAGAGATGCTGTGGGACACCTTGGACAGAGCCAAAGAGACCCCTCCCTCCCCTCCCAGCTGCATCCAGAGGGTTCTGCTGGGCAGTTTGGGAAGTTCAGGTGGGACAAGGGGGTTTATCCCCATGCMAGCAGCCAGAGCCATCACCTCCAGTCAAGCCTGGACTCCAGAGGCTCCATCTGCAGCCAGGGCAGGAGAGGGGTTGAGCTCTCCCTGGGAATTCCAAGTCTCATTAGCACAGCTTTAAACTGGACTAAATTAGCACAGGTTAAGCCCACTCATCCTCTGGCCATCTATTTTTAGGAACTATGTAAGACGGGGAAAAAATACCCCTATGTGGCCTCCAAGCTGAGCCACCAACATGTCAGCGTCATCCCCTCGCTGMAGCTCTCACAGTTTTCCACAAGCCCTGTGGGCTGCAGGGGCAAGGGGACAAATCCCCCAGCTGAGTGGGCCAGTGGTGACCTGACTCAGTCCCTTGCAGTGCCAGCCTGGTGCTTGGACCCAGCCACTCGGGCAAATAATTGAGGTTTTTTAATTTGCTGGTTGAACAGAGAGTGAGGAGAGTAAAAAGCAATTTATGCCATCTCAAACCTGTAATTTTCAGTGTGTTTGGGGACAGAAAATGAAAGCTTTTGCATTTGGAAGAGTGCAATGTCTTGTTTGGGATTTGAGGGAGAATTGTAAAGAATAATCAAAAAGTTTTCAATTTTCAGAAAAYAGCTTTTGAGGCCAATGAATTTGTTAGATTTCACAAAAAAAAAAAATCAGTTTGGGAACTGTGTTTTTCATCACTAATTCAAAACACTTCAAACTTTACTCAGGACCCTGAGCCAGGGTTAACACCAGAGTTTACCCAGCTGCAGCATCCCTCAGCAGCGTCCCACGGATGTCAGAGCCCACTGCGGCCTGGCTGCTTGGCTGAGGCAGTGCCTGCTGCCGGAACGGCAGGTGCCCCGGCCCTGTGCTAACCCTGCCGAGCCACGGTCTCACTCAGGGGGCGTTAATGGGTTTGTGCATTGTACAGAGGCAGCGATGGTTACGGCTGAGCGCATGTGGGACCTGCCCAGCACAACCAGGTGAGAGGAGCTGACCCCGAGGGTGGCATGCGGGAACAGACTGGATTTGACTTGCAGGACTGGGGAACATCATGCAGGCAGCAGGTCCTGTGGAAGGGATCAACTCGCTCTGCATAATAGCATTTCCTTCCTCCGCTCCCTCGCCCGCTGCCGTGCAGCACGGCTGCACACTGAGATTTCATGTAATTTTGTTTTAGTGCAGAATTTAATGTTAAGTTTAAATATGTAATTATCTTTAATTGAAATTACATCCATGCTTTTCATTAACAAGATGCACAGAGTGAGCAGTGTAAGGCAGCGCCATGCGGGAGCGGCGCCGGTGCGGGGCTGTCCCGGCCGAGCCCCGCAGCTCCAGCACCGAGCGTCCGAGGGGCGTTCGTGGGAGCCTTGGGGTGGGGGGACCCCTGCCCGCGCTCACCGCCCGGCCCCCCGCGCCCCYTCCTGGCCCATCGCCCCCGGCCCGGCCCCGGAGAGGGGCACCGGGCGCCGGGCACAGCGTCCCTCTGCCGCCGCCATGCAAAGCCCGAGGACCGCGGATAGGCGCTGCCTCGACGACCCCCCGGCCCCGGGGGCGGCCGTGCCCGGCCCGGAGCCGCGCGGAGCCGCCGCGCCGGTCACCAGGGGGTAGCATCGGCCCGTCCCCGGCTGCCGCTCCGCCGGCACGGCCGCTCCTCCCGCTCCTCCCGCACGGCGGCTCCGCCCGCTCCCCCCGCTCCCCCCGCTCCCCCCGCTCCCCCCGCTCCCCCCGCTCCGCCCGCTCCGCCCGCTCCCCCCGCTCCCCCGGCGCGGCGGATCCCGCCGGTTGTCCCGCTCCGTCGCTCTGCCCGCTCCCCCGCATCGCCCACAGCTCCCGTTCCCCTCGCTCCCGCCGCTTCGCCCGGCAGCGCCCGGGTTTTGCCCGTCCCAGGCCTAGCCATCCGTTYCTTTTCCAAAGCATTTCTAGAAGTGGTCCTAAAATCGCATTTCCGTAAGTGAACCTAAACCCGTATTTCACGGCGGGCCCGACCCCCGCTGTCACGTCGCATAGGAAAAACCATCCGTTCCCAGATTCGGTTCTTTTCAGACCTTAAGGTCAGTGATTCGAGTGGACGTTAAACGAATCGAGGGAGACAACGTGGTTATGACTGTCTGGTGGCTCTTCTGGAAACCTCCATATCCTTTCCAATTCCTCGCGGAGATCCTCCCTCCCGCGGCTCTGCTTCCTGGCGCCTTAGGAGATCACCAGGACACCGAATTTGCGTATTTAAAACGCAGGCTGGTACCGGCTGTGTTCTGCATCTTTACAGTTCCGATGGGATAATCTGCCCCTCRCCCTGCCACGGGTTGAAGGGGCACGCGGGTGACGCTCCCCCGTCTTGGCGGAGGCACCCCCGGCGCTGGCCCTTAGTCCTTGGGAGCCCTGGTCTGTGCACAACAGCCTGGGCAGAGCTGTGTCCCTGCAGCTGGCACTTGCCACGGACTCTGGCTCAGACAGAGCAAAGCATTCTACATTTTTGTAATGTTTCACCCAGCAACGCATAAATTTCACCAGAAAAACCCCATAAAGGGTTGGTTTGAGGAGAAAAGGACAGATTCCCCCAGGTTAACTCTGCAGTGAGAGGCCYGAAAGAAACTCTTGACAAACAGCAAAGCAGCACTGTGCGGGCACAGGACCATCAGGGATGAGGATCTCCCACCCGGTGTGGGCTGAAGCCTGTGTTCCCCCTCGGCTGCTCCCCCAGACCTGCCTCCTCCACCCAGGGCACAGGAACGGGGACGAGTCCTCCATCTGCACCGATGCTGTGCTTGGATCATTCGTGCCCTGGGGACAACCAGGCAGGGCAAACATGGCACCAGGGCTCCAGAGGAGCTTTCCAAGAGAGCAGAGCCCAGTGCTGCACTGGGACAGGCAAATGAGGACACCAGAAGTTATCAGCTAAATTTAAATTTCTCTCAACAATTATTTTAAAAGCAAGGAGAAGGACCTTGCTAAGTGACTGATGACTGACTGCGTTCCATGAACTTGGGTCTTCGTTGCCACCAAGGTAGTTCCTGTGTCTTTTGCATGCATGAATCCTATGGATTTATACTAAATGCTCTTCAGCCTTTTTAGTAACAACCAGTGAGACAATCAGCACATGCTAAAGTCCTGCTCTGACRGTGCAATCAATTAAATATCAATCAGTTACTCAGTACAGAGAATACACACAACAATGCCATGATGACCAGTTCCTAACCCTGGATGTTTCATCCCAGTTCCACATATGAAGTTCGATGGAAAGTAACTTTTTTGCGAGGAGGTTTCAGACTGGTATTTCCAACCTGTGGGGCTGAGCTGGGCTAGCACTACCAGTGCCCACACGCACTCATGGATACAGGTGAAGAACTTCCCTCCTCCACATGCCCCGTGTTTGCACCTTCTGCCATGCTCATTTTCAGCTAGAAAATCACAGAGAACTTGGAGAAAAAAACGTTCAAGAATTTTGGAATTTGCTTCTGAAAAGGAAGRAACTAAATTTGCCATGGGAGCTGTCTCAAATTCCTCTCCCAGCTGTGGTGATAGGACAGATGCCAAAACCCTGGTGTCATAGACCTTGCTCTAAGAGTTCTGTCTGTAGCACACTCCTTGTTCTTCCTGCCTTTCTCCTCCACTCTGTGACCTTTCATACTAGGAGATGTCCCCATCTGTGTCCTTTCACCCTACAAACCCCTGAACACTTGTCCCAATAAAGCCAGAACAGGTGGCCCCAGAGACCTTTTCACCTCGGGCATGTCCTGCCTGTGCCTTAACCTGATTTGGATGTGTCTGTGATGTGAGTGATACACCTACCCAGAGCCCGAGACCTCCAGAAGCCACTGCTCRTTTCCATAGACCCCCATAAATGGATAACTGGCTCTTTTAATCTTGTTACTAAATTGTAATGGAATTATCCCTCTAATCCTTTGGAGCAAGAGCAGAATTCAGCCACCAATATAAAATAAAAAAAAACCCTACAGTAATCATAGATTTTAAAAGTATTTATTTTGTGCTCTCAGATAGGCTGTATGTAAAATTTTATTTCAGAGGAATAATGTCACATAGTGCACATTGTGGCTGCTCTGTGATTAAGTCCTTTTTAATCTGCCATGTGTGGAGGTGCAGTGCTTTCCCATCACAGCTCCCTCCCTGCCAGACTCCCCATTAATGGCGTTACCGGATTATCAGAAAGAGGCAGAATTACCCAGCTACAGGAGGGTTTTGCTCTGATCTGCTTAGCAGCCCAGGCCATTCCAGGGCAGGAGGGCTCAGGGATGTAAGCCTGTTTCCTTCTCGGGACCATGTGCTCCTCACTGCTCTATTTTCTCACAAGAAACTTTCTAGCTGGTAAATCCGTTTAGAGTGATTGGTTCCTGCTGCTGCTGCCTGTCCGTCTGTCTGTCTGTCTGTCTCTCTGCTTGCTCACAGGTAGGAGCTGACAGGTTGGGCAGCTGGCACTGCTGACAGTGGGATGGGAGGCAAAGATGCAGCCAGCAGACAGGGCAGCAATGCTGGTCGCTGGGGCTGCCTGGGCATGGTCACAGCAAACACAGCAAAAGCATGTTTGATCCAGAAACCATTGGCAATAGGATGGGGAAGTGCAGTTGGCTCTGGAGCCTGGGGTACCTGGTGCCAGCAGGAAAAGGCAGCTGGTGCCGCCACGGTCAGTGCACGGAGCCATCCTGCTGTCACCCCACACAGCACTGCTTCCTCGCCAGCACTGTGCAGTAACAGGTTCTGCTCATTCCTGTCCGACCACAGCTCCCAAACCTCAACTCCGAGGGAAGGTGGTGACGCAGAGATGGGGACTGTGGATGGGAGGCTGCGGCCAGGCCAGGCAGGGCACGGTGAGAAGGGCTTTGCTTCCCACAGCACAACCCTGATGGCGTGGGTGCACAAGGGAAATCATCTGGTTGGTGCAGGAACATCCTCTGGAAACAGATGGGACACGGCCAGAAACACGTGCCCAGCGTGGGGGTTCGCAGTGGCATTCGTGCGATGTGAAGGAGGAAACRGCGGCGCAAGGGAGCTTCGGTCCTGGTGTGCTCCGCGCCTGGCACGTGGGCGAGGCAGGGAGTGGGAGAGGAGCCGGTTAGGGATGTGCCAGCATCCTGTCACAAAGCATTTGCTGACCTTTCCATAAATATTTCTCAGAAAGGCTAAGTGCCCGGGTCAGTTCAGAGGGTGCTGTGCTGCGCTCAGCGCTCTGCCTGGGGCCGCGGCCGCGGCTGCTTTGACAAACAGCAGCTGACCCGAGCCGCGGTGCCTGCGCTGCTGACRGCCATGGCTGCCTGGCTGGGCAGGTGAGGCTTTAGGGAAATGAATGCAATTTTGCCCTTAAAAAAGTGAACGCTGCAGAACACAAGATATCTATGAAACACTGCTTCTCACTTGATGGCTTTGCCTGGATTTTCTAACCCCAAATTAAAGAGGTCTTATCCGTTCCCATTGAAAACACTGGATATGAAGCAGAAAAAATTTAGGGGAAGGTCACATCACCTAACTTAAAACAACATTACATGAGGGGGAAAAAAGGGCCTCACAGGGATGATTTTCAATGTGAAGTGTATTCCCTCCTTTTTTGTCATTTAATGGCAGAAATTACAACACGGAAATGAAAGCTTGGAGATTCAATATACAGTGACTCTTACAGACGAGAACCCTGAAAAAACTGTGCTGCTCCATACAATCACCCCACAAGCACAGTCTGTCAGGAGGACGTACTGCAGCTGGCATGCACTTTACCAGTTCTACCAGCCTGCAAAAAATCTGGTGGTTTCTTACATTGGCTGAACTCTGGGCCACATCGGACCAGCTTGCATTGGTGAAATTGAAGCTGATGTGATGGCACCTGGTGACAAATCTACACAAGAGTGTCTGAGCACAGGAGGCTGCAGGCTGTACTAGATGAGCTGGGCTGGAGTGGAGCAGCTGCACAGGCTGCTCTGGGTCCTCGCACACTGCCCTGGCCACATCTGTGAGCAAGCAGTCCATGGGGAGGGAGGCGAGGGAGAGCCTTGCTGCACAGCAAGCCTTCAGCATGCTTCCCTTTCCATGCCAACTACCTGGCACGCCAGTGCTTTCCTGAGCTCTGTTCTGTTCCCRCTCTGACTCAAATGCTGTCTGCGGCTGTGCACGGCTGCGCCTTGCTGGGCTCACCTCTGGCTGTTATCCCCCTCCTGCTTCCTGGAGACGCTGGCACAGTGGATTTGCCGAAGGTGGTGTCAGAAGTTCAACACCCCCACAGCATCCAAACCACCTGAGAAATGCTGAGGAGGTTGGCACGAGTGCCAGGGGCTCGGTGTGCCCCCCGCGCCGACACACGCTCCGGCAGCGGGCTGCACGGGGCTGTTCCATGACGCGTGAATGCAGGAATGCGTGTGCGTGGGAATGCCTTGGGCCCCAGCCTGTAGAGATTTATGTACGTGCTTAACTCTTAGCAGATGAGAAATCCCATTGAGACTATGCATATGCTACAGGTTAAAGACAGGCATAAAGCTTTGAAGAGCCTAAATCTTGGATTATAAAGATTATAAATTTTCAGAGGACAAGGACAGCCTCTGTCTGGATGGCAGCAGGGCCCTGTAGGCGAAGGACAGCTCCTGCCTGCAGAGCTGCACCCTCACCTTCCTCCCCTGGCAGGTACCTGCACAGCAGGACCGCCCCAGCATGCAGCCCCTCTGGGTGCCTGGCATGGCTGGGGAGGGGCTGGGCAGGCTGGTGGTCACGGTGTGATGTCAGGGGATGCATTTCTCAGGGCACTGGCTTCAGCAACTCAGAGGAAAGGGAATGCAATGAGAAACAGATGATATATCCATTCCTGGAGCTCCTAAACTCATAACCAGGGCCATGGAGCAAGCAGCAAGCAGCTGGTGACCAGGACAGCCCAAGGACCCGGGGGTTCAGGTGGGCATCAGCCCCTTGCCTGCTGCCGTAGCAAGACCATGGGGAGCTGATGCAGCAAGAACTGAATACAAAAACTGGGGAGGTGCCTGAGCTTTGCCAGAGCAGCCATGCTCAGGCAGGGCTGGTTCCAGGTGACAAAGCCCACGGTGCAAGTCTGGTGTTCTGGAGTCTCAGCTGGGCCCCAGTGTCCCAGCCCCGTCACAGGGAATGCCACAGCATGGGGGTGGCATGAGCCATCCAGCTTTGCTTGGTACAATTTTCAAAAGACAGGGCAAGAGGAAACTATTTCCTGCTACTCTGTATTTTTAATTCATATTTTCACAGCTCTGCCTGTCCTAAATCCCAAGCAGATGGTGCAACTCAGCCCAGCTCCTCAGTTTGATGATCCCTGGGGTCTTCCTGCAAAGTGTACATTTCAAAGGATGATTCCACAAGCACTTCTTACCCTGATCTGGAGCCTTCTGAGCATCCGTGTCCTTCATCCCTCTTCACACAGCCCTGCCCTGCCTCACGCCAGCTTCCACTGGGGTTCCCTTTTCCATTTAAAAGGTCGGCCGAGTCACGGGCTCTTTTGGCCTTTGAAGCAAAGGCAGCTCTGAAATGCAAGAACCGAAAGGAAACTAAAAAGAGAAAAGGAGGAAAATCCCTTTACGACTTCCCTGATTTATCCTGCAGAAACTGGGGCCACCCCCAGCCTCCGAGCAGGGTGAGCTGTCCCCCAGCCTCGGGCGACACGGGGGGCGGGTTTTGCCCTTTGCAGAGCAGCCCTCTGCCTGCACCGCAGCCCCTTTTTGTGCTCGAGGAGCGTTTCTGCACTAACAAACCTCGTTTGATAATTGTGTTGCAAAAGCCTCACTCTGAATATTTAATAGAATTATTGCTAGTTATCAGCACGGGGAGGTGATAAATCACTGCCGCCTTTGCCCACCACCAGCCAGAGCCATTAGTGGGTTTCAATCATGGTTCCCACCCTGCCCTCGGGCTGTGATGACCATGAATTAAAACGAAAAACAAACAACCAACCTTCCCCCTCGCTCCTCGAGCTTCATCCCGGTAAGAAATAAAAGATAAAGCAGCGCAGATGGGCTGTGGGCTGGGTCCCGTTGCCCCCCAGCACCCCACAGCCCCCAGTTCCCGCTGCCCTCGCCCCCTGCTCTGCCCCCTCCGCGCAGGAACGAGGTGATCTTTTAGCTGCCCTTTGTCTTGGAAAAAAATTAATTCTCATTTGCATTACCTCGACTAAATGTCACCCACCGATATTTTGTTAGACATTAGCAATGCTGGCAGAGAGGGGCACGGGATAATTGCGTTCTGCCTAGCGCTGGGATTTACATAATTTCAGACAGCAATTAAAGAATCCCTGGGAATTTTTTTTTTCCCTTCCAACCTCTCCTACAAAGAAAGTGTTCGTTTACATTAAGCGCTCAGCTCCTCGCTGTTCATTTGCATAAAATTAAAGGTTTTTGTGTTCTGGAACAGCAGGGTAACATTTAAAATTCCGTTTCAAAAAGCTCACCTTAGAATAATAAAATGTTAATATCATTTCACGGGCTGGAGAAGGTTGCCAGCTGCCTTTCACTTCAAACTTTTACCCAATACTAACTGTTAGGGTGGGTGATATTATTATTATTTCTTTTTGTTAAGATATAAACTTTCTCGAAAAAGTGGAGGGCTGTGAATGTGCCTCTGGATGGGTCTCTGCAGGGCTACTCCAGAGCAGAATGTTTGTTTACTCCATAGTTTTTTAATTAAAAAATCATGCAAAAGAGCAGCAGCGGAATATTATACGCTTTAATGTGCCGTCACACTCCAGACTAGGAGAGGAAATGCAATTTGGATCAAACGCCGTTCATTTGCATTCATGGAGATGGCAGCGGCCGGGAACACCCGTGACTTCCGCTCTGAGGCTGCAGTGCCGCGGCCGGAGCAGGGCGTGCGCAGGGGGTCCCGGCAGCAAAGGTGCGGGGCCGCGGAGGACAGAGAGCTGAGCCCCCGTGCCTTGTTCCGCGGCTGGCGGGGGCCCTGCAGGCGCCCTCCCTCCAGCAGGCTCCGCTGCAGCCCGGGGCGGGCGGCGGCGCTGCGGGGAGCGGCTCCCGCACGGCTCCCGCACGGCTCCCGGCGCTCGGGCACCCACCCGGCCGCACGCTCCCGGAGCCCGTGGAATTCGGGCACCCACCCGGCCGCACGCTCCAGGGCCCCGCGTCGGGGGCTCCCAAGACCACGCAGCCCCCTGTTAGCGGCCGCAGCCCCGCAGCCATCGAGGAGGAGGATGGTGGCTGCGGGGGGCTCCGAGCCCGTCGCGTGCGGGAGAGGGCTGGGAGCCGGGGCCGGGCTGTCCGAGCTGAAGCTCCCTCAACCATCAGCTGCCTTCATTCTTGGCCCTCTATCAGCTCTGAATAATAAAAAATGACATTTTCATTTGAGGATGACACTGTTGAGGTCCCTGGATGACCTTTCTTGTATCACCAGGGTCTCTCGTGCCTGGGAAGTAAGTTGTCAGCAGCATCGCCCATCCCATGCACTGAGGGCAGAGTCCCCAGCAAGGCAGGCCGTGCCAGGGACGGGACATTGCCTCCCCCAGTGCCCCCGGTGCGGCCAGACAGGGGCCATCCCACAGGGCGGGCACCCACCAATAGGTCCTGCGTGGCTGCCCCGGAGGCTGGCAGCCAAACCCAGGGCAGGGACGCCCGTTTTTTAAGGCGGAGTGCCACCAGCACCCCCTCAGCCTCTGCCTGACCCCGCGGGCACCAGCCTGGCTGCGGGACCGCAGCGGGCAGAGGGCGACAGACCGGGCTGCCCTGCCCTGCCCCAGCTCGCTGAGAGTCACCGTCCCCGCTTCGTCCGCCTCACGGCCCCCGCCAGCACCGGCGCTGCTCCCGCGCGGCGCCCCCCGCCCGCCGGCCCCCAGCGCCTTGTGCCCGCTGCTCCCCGCGGCCGGCGCGGCGGCTTCCCCCACAGAGCGGCTCGGGAAGCAGGCGAGGCGGGAGCAGATCTTCCACCTGGCGTCCTCTTGTCTGCCACCATTTGGGGCTGCTGTAGGATTGTAGCAAAAAGTGTTTCACTAAAAATGAATCCGAATCCCAGCCGTTGTGGGAGAATATCGAGCACAGCCTGCAGTCCCTAGTGCCCATGTTGGATTCCTGCTTTAGTCTCCAGGCCACTGAAACTCCCACCTGCCTGCCAGTATTGCCGCGTTTTCTTAATGATTTGCATAGGGAACCTGCACCTTTGCAGTCACATCAGCCACGGGCACAGGGCAGGCTCAGGCTCGCAAGCACCCAGCTCAGCAGCAACCTGCTACACATGTTCTCCAAACAGTTCTGTATTCCTGGGAGGTGGGAATTATCGTTGCATCCCTGTAAAAATGAATACAAATCAGGATCAGCGTGCTGTGTACTTCATGTGAAAGTTCACGAGTGAAGCATGTGCCAGTCCAGTGTCAGCCAGTGTCGTTGTCACCCACATCGTCTCGTGTGCCGGGACACATCCCCGAGCTCCAGGTTTCTGTGCTCTTGACACGCTCCTCCTGGGAGGCTTTAAAAGCCCAGCACCAAGCCCAACTGCTCTGGGTGAACAAAGCAACAAGCAGGCAGCAAAGCTGAGGATGAGGAATGAACGGTTTTGCTTGGGGGGAAAATAGAGTAACCCAATGAAACAAACTTAAAAATGGAAAGGAAAAAGATTTGCTTTGGAATTTCTCTTAGGAAAAGTCATTAATTCGTTTTAAAATTTTCCATTTCAAAATTTGTTTTCATTATTTTTACATTATTTTACGACATCAGTAGTAGTGCATAATGTGACCTGTCATATCATGTCAAGTCATGTCATAATATGCATAATAGTTGAGAAGTGCATAATATTACATGTCATATTGACATAATCAGAATATTCTATTATTATTGACTTCGTCAAACTAATTACAAAAAAGACATGGAATACTTTGCTGTAGAAAATAAGATTAAGAAGGTGTACCATATAAAAAATCAGTTATTTCCCTTTGCAACCACATTTTTAGATATTTTCAATGTAATTGTATGAAAATATATACATTATCATATTGCATCATGTTATGTACTGCTATACAGAATTCCATGGAACAATGGAATAAGATAAATTAAAACAGTCCAAGTCAAATTTTCTGTTTAAAACTATTTCAATTTTTTTTAATAACAGACAATTCTCAACACAAAAATTAGCAAATTCTTTTATATCTGAAATCTAAAAGTCTCTCTGATGAATCCCCTAGCTGAGTGCAGCAGCTGTAAACAAGACTCTGCCTGTCCAGAGTCAGGCAGTGGAACTGGGGAAGGGTCTGGAGCACAAGGAGTGGCTGAGAGGGCTGGGGGGGCTCAGTCTGGAGAAAAGGAAGCTCAGGGTTGACCTTCTGTCTCTCTACAACTCCCTGACAGGTGGGGGTTGGGCTCTGCTTCCAGGGAACGAGGGACAGGACAAGAGGAAAGAGCTTCAAATTGTGCCAGAGGAGGTTTGGATTGGGTATTTGAAACAATTTCTTTAGGGAAATAGTGGTCAGGCATTGGCAGAGACTGCCCAGGGCAGTGGTGGAGTCCCCATCCCATGGGATTTAAGTCCAATGAGATTTAAAAGTCATGTAGATGTGGCACTTGGGGACATGGGTCACTGGTGGCCTCGGCAGTGCTGGGTTGGACTTGATGATCTCACAGTGTTTTTCCAACCTCGGTGATTCCATGACTCTAAATGGGTCAATCTTTTAGAATTGCTGACGGGTCACGGTGCCTGTGGAGGGGCAGTGCTGGCAGGGGTGTCCTGCGGGGTCTGCGCCCACTTGTGTGTGCCTGGACCTGCTGCGTCAGGGCCTCCGTGCCCAGGCTCGCTCCGAGCCGCTCGGGACCTCTAATTGACTTGACACATTATAAATTGCCAAACTTGGTTGTGATTGCTGTGAAGAATGGTACTTTAAAGGACTCAATATCTGTATATCTCCCTTTGATAAACATTGGCTTTCTGAGCTTAGATCTTATTTATTTACCCTTGGAGCAGGTTCATTACTATGTATTAGGTAGATATGACATATTTATGGAAATATGGGGACTCTTTGTGGAATATATTAAGACTAAATAAATCATCGACTATGTGGTCAAGAACTACAGCAATCCTGATGAATGACTCCATGATTTTTTTTTTTTGATCCTTGTATAATTTTAAGAGCCATCCCCTTTGTCTTCCTGGACTCCTGCAGAACTTCCTGCAGCACCCCGAACACACTGGGAAATGCAGGATGTGCACCTTCCATGAGAGGAAGCCTCAGGCCCCAGGTGGCCTACAGGCAAGGCACCTGGGAGACCCCCAGATACCAAAACCCACCCCTGGGAACCTGCTTAGCAAGCTGAGAAATGGTTCCAATTTGGTTATCCCACATCCCCTCCACTGTGATCTGCCGTGCGCATCCATTAGCCAATAAATTTACATATCTAATGGCGCATTTTCCCAAATTAGAGGTAATTACATTTAAAACAGCTATTTTGATACAAACCAAGGAAAGCCACTGCTAACGACATAACCGTGATTTCCTGTGTCCCTTGGCCTCAGTACAAACATTGGAGATGGGCAGGGCACAGCCCATGGAGCCAGAGCTCTCAAGGAGTTCATTGGGTCGGGCTCTTCCCCCTGCACCAGCTTCATGTGTTTTCCAGCACCTTTGCTGCCATTAAATGCCTGCTCCCCACGCTGCCCTCCTGGGCTGCCGGTGTCCTGCGGGGGCACGGGGCACAGGCTGGGCACGGCAGGGCCAGGCAGCACGGCAGGGCTGGTGCCACGTGTGCCTTTTGGCTCAGGACAGCTAACAAACGCCTGTAAATACTGGGGGATTCTTAAGGATAGTTAAGTAGCAAACTATCTGTTGATAATAAAATTTGCTTGCTTCTCACAGATATCCAATTTGCCTACTATCCAAAGAAAGGAATTGGGTGTCTGCTTCCTAAATTGTTTTAATCTCTGGCAAAGAGTGCTTCTGGCAGAGTCCCTCAGCTGGAAAATAGGAAATGAGTTAGAAACAACAGACAAACGTGAATAATGCAGAGCTTAAGATGTCTGATCATGATCTTGAGGAGAGAAGCTTAAATAGATTCCTCAATCCACCTGCTTGTGACCCCCCTGGGAAGGAGTGCGTCCTTCCTGGGGCAAATGCCAAGTCAGGTCTGGCAGCAACATCCACTCCCACCCCCAGTGTGGGGGCAGGGGGGACGTGGCTTCCGCAGACAGAGGGGCCTCGGTGCCACCTTGCCAGGCCAGGCAGATGCCCATGGTGTGCTGGGGACGGACACGGTACTGTGGGCTCCAGCAGCTTGCCTAGGCTTTAACATGAGTGGTCTTGTTTCTTAATCTTCCCTTGAGGCATCCATGCACATCCCACTGCTCTGAACCCCTGACACCAGCCACACATGGTGCTGCCAGCAAGGGGTGGTGGCTGTTGCTGCACCCAAGACACCCACCTGGGTGCCAGGTGCCCGCTCCGCTCACCTGCCCTCCACACCCTCGTCCCCACCTATGCCCAGGGCCGCCTGCACATCCCTGCCATCAGGCTGCACCTTTGCTTTAGCTTTATAAATATTCTCTCAATAGATCCTCAGGCATTTTTCCACAATAGTCTGAAAGGATTTCAAGAAATCTTAAGATCCTGGGGAAAAAGCCTCCTGCTTACCTCCTGGTGAGAGGCTCTGTCTTCTGTAACTCTGCTAGTCACATTCACCTCTCTGTGATGCTACTTGAACTTTTCCATGCAAAGAGGCACCTGGGCATAAAGGTGCCCCCCGCACCCCAGGATAGCCCCCACAGCAGCCTCCTCCCCAGGCCAGACCTGTCCTGTGCCCCGGGCTCAGGTCCCTACAGAGCCAGCACCGACCCCAGTGCAACTCGCCCCCGAAATCTGCCCTGCACCCTCTCCTGTCACAGGGCAGCAGGACACTCCAGAGCCGGCCTGATGTTTTCAGAATGGATTCTGTGTTTCTTCTCCTCATAATCCTCACCCTTCCCGCGAGGACAGAGCTCTCGGTGTCGCATGCACGGCGGGAGCTGCCCTGAACACCGAAGGAAACGCTCCTTCCCATCGTGCTAAGTGAAACAATTCAAACCGGGAAAATCTTGATAAAAGTTTAATTAGGAAAACGGACTCCATCTGTAATGTATCCCTGTTCTCCCCATGTATTAACCCTTTTGCCATAAATCTGCCACCCTTGAAGAAACCTACCTTCCTCACAAAACCTACTCAGGGTTCACATTATTTTAATCAGTTAGAGGGGTTTAATACATTATTGATTTTTAGGAGAATTGAAAAAGCTCCCGTATTAAGTCCAGGTTGCTTATTCTTTCTGTATATGACATTCAGGTACTTGTGAAAAATTATACCAATTATGAAATCAGCCATTTACTGCTTCAAAGTGCAATCAGTTGTCACACTGGAAAGCACTTGCTCCTGAATATTATTAGTTGGGCTATGTGCACAGGAAAGTGCTGAGAGGAAAGACTTTAACCAAAGGGCAATTGCATGAAATTTACTTAGAAATAGCTATTTATCACCCTTGGATTTCCTACTGTTCAAATCCACTGCAGACACTTTATGGAATGAAACAGCCATCTCACCAACGTAACTCAGCCAACTGAGGGGTTTTTTCCTCACTGACATTAAATGAAAAATTTAGAAGTCATTGTAACAGCTTAAAGATGCATTATCCTTTTTGATGTGCAATTTTAGCTTCATATCAAAAGCCATATAAAATAACCCCCGCACAAACACAAAAAAGGAACTTTTAAAAGTTTTATGACATGTAGTTCATCTTACCTTTTATGCATCTACCAGGCACAGCTTCTCCTGCTGTTCTAGAGACCATTGCGTGATTACCACGATGGGGGAGAAAATATTGCCATAGCAGCAGCAGAGCCAGCCAAAGGAAAGATTAGTCTCTGGAGCCTGGGAAGCAGAGGGGGAAGCTGAGCCTCACCACGCCAGCAAACGCCTCCAAAGTCAGCACGCGGCAGAATTGCGGGAGAGCTGCCCCTTAGAGGAGCCTTCAGTTGTGTCACAAACTGCCACCATTAATGGGCTTTGCTGCAGGCGATGAAGGGAGAGGGAACATAAATTAGAGAGAGGACATTCAAGAGAAATTTCTAGCTCAGTAAAGATGTCTTGTCCTCTTGTTTTCCAGAGCAGACAAGAATTTTGGAGGGCAAGGTCAACTTCTCAAAGTAGGAATGAACCTGGTCAGCCCGGGAGCGCAGGCACAGCACCAGTAATGTGCAGGACCAACAGGTATTTGATTCCTGGCAGGTGCCACCACTTCTCCTGTCCATCTCCCTGGCTGTACATGCTGCCCAGGGTGAGCACAGCCGCCCTGCACACCTCACGTGCAAGGCCACGCTTCTTCCTCTTCTAATTCCTCCAGGTAAAATGCATAGTAGGAATGGAACAATTGCCATGTTGGAAGCGTGGTCAGGTGAACAGTGGCCAGCCTGGATACAGCACCAGTCACCATGGGATTGTAAATAGTGCTCCCATAGGAAAATGGGAAAGCAGCTCTTGACCCACTGGGTCTTGAAGATCTAAGCCAGGAGCAAAGTGCAGCCCCCGTACCTTGGGATACAGTGGGCAGATAGGGCAGATAAGGCATCACAGGAAGTAAAGAAACAGTCTCATCCTCCTCTACACAACAACTGGATCTCCTGATAGGTGGATCAGGGATCTGCTGGTCTCACAGATGAGGGCTGGGCACCCACTTCTTGTTCTATGAGCCACGCTGGATGAGCCAAACATACAACACGGACAAGGTTTGTGTTCTTTGCCACAGTCAAACCCCACACTCAAGGGAACAGGCAACTTCAAAATTACGCTGCTATAGAATTTCAGGTCCAAATGAAGAAGGGGAAAGGAGATGCTTGGGGAGCTGCTGCTCTGACATCGGCAGCGTGCGTGGGCACCGCAGTGTCAGACACGGCGTGTTACAAACTGCACCAACAATAATCTTAACAGGTGATGCCAACCAAGCTCTAACAGCCAGCTTTATAGCACAGAAATAATGCAAAACCAGAACACTTATGATATTTTAACTTAGCAAAAGGATTGTTATAAGACCATTTAATTTAATAAATAGTAAAGTATTTATAAACGAACCATTTCATAAAGTGTTACCAATTTCTCATACACAATAATATGATTTGCACAAACGTTTGTCCTTGAGGCAATAGAAAATTTCTTTGCAAATCAATCCTTACAGAGATTGTAATTAGTATCCGCTAAGGCAGCTCGTGGTACCTGTAGCTGTGTTTCTCCCATAAAAGCCCTGATTGCTGCAAGCTCTCACACAAAGCTAACGACACAGAAGGAAAATGCACACGTCGTCTAGACTATTCATTTTAATCAGGCAAGARTGATTTTTTGTGGCCCATTTGATATGACTTTTACACAAGATACAACCTCGCTCCACAGGGGCTGGCAGAAAAGGTCAACACTGCTGTATAAAAATACATTTAAAGAAGGAGTTTAGAAAAGCAAAAACTGCAGCCAAGGGCCAGCATTGCTCTGCAAGGCAGAGCTGCAGGTGTTGTGTCTATCTGTGTGATTCCTGAGATTAAATGCATGAAAATAAAATAAAAAAATCGGGAACTTATTTTCTACCCAGGGTCCAGGGGGAAAAAAGCCACCATACAGCAGTCTGTACTCTGGGACATCCTACCCGTGGGTGCCCATATATCCTCTGGTGGCTGTCAGAGGATGCTGGCACCCCTTGGCACAGCCACAGTCACACTGGTAGTAGCTCTGCACCGAACCTGACATGGGAACAGGAGCCTGCTGGTCCCTTGAACACAGCATGAGTCGGGGTGTCTGTCTGTCGGGGTGTTCACCTGGAGCACCCTTTGGCTGCACTCTAAGTGCCCCCAAATAGCGCAGCAGGAGCCAGATTGTTCTGTGAATAGGGTCTAAAATTCCAGCTGTAGGTCTGAGTTCCAGCTTTAATCATGCCATTCATCATCATTACCCGCAGTCGCTCCACTTGCTGCCCCAAAGGCAGCGGCAGGGGCAGGGGCTGATGCTCTCTGTCCCTTTCTCCCTCCAAAGGAGGAGAAGCCAGGCATCAGTAAGATCATTGATCTGTTGCATTCCTGTCCTCCTGAGCAAGGAGGAGGTTAATTTATCACAGGTTGGAGAAAACCCAGTCTTTAAATTCTCTGCTTGCTCTTAATTAAACAAAAACCGACTGTGTTTGCTAAGCCCTGCTGCAAGGACCCAGCTGCCCTGGCTCTGGCGCTGAGTGCAGGCAGCCTGTTCTCCAGGGAAAGACCCATCTCAAGGGGACTGAGCTGATCCCACTTCCCTCCCTGCTGCAAAAACACCAGGATAGGTGCTGCCAGGTCTGCCTGGGCGTGTGGCTCCAGACCCTTGTGCTCCCCTAAATGTGTTAGTCCACATAGGACAGTACGTGCACAGGGAGAAGGTACTTGAGAAACGTCATCCCTTCTGTCCAGAGAGGAAATGCCAGCCCCTGCACCCACCTCCCACTGCAGCCACAGGTGCTTCTGCACCAGGTGCTCAGAGAGCAACAACAGCCAAGTCCATCGCAAGGCTGCCTGGAGATTTCCTTGGCATGCTCCAAGGTGTGAGGGAGAGATTAATCTTAATAATTACTGTCCTTAACTTGCCTGGCCCCATCCAAGCTGTGGTCTCCCCTGGAAATGTGCAGGTCTCCCTGTGCCCCAGCCTGCCCTGCCCAGGGCTGCTCTAGGGGGCTGCACCCAGCCTGCAGAGAAACCCTCCATCCCAGCTGCCAAGCTCTGCAGCGCCTCGAGGCTTTTCCCCTCCTGTCCATGAAGTAAATGAAGTGGGGAGAGCAATACAGTGTGCGCTCGCTGAGACTGACAAGCTTGAGCCTCTCCTGGAGCCGCTGTGCTGGTATTAAACAGACAAGACAAGCTTGCAGTCAGTTATCGGCCAAAAAAATAATGAAGGAACAAGTCAGCAGAGCAAAGCCAAGTCACCCGGACCAGCCAAGTGGAGAATTTAATTTCTCACAGGTTCCCCAGCAGCAGAGTGTCTCAGTGTCACGGCCCTGCGTGCTCCAACAGCTCCGACCCGGCAGCCACAGCCGCTCCATCGCCCCTGGGGCTGGCAGCACCCTCTGGGGTCGGGGATGCCGGTGGGGAAGGGGCTGCCCTGTTCCCGTTGACTAGAGCAGGGCTGCGTCATCACGGGAGCTGGCTCTGCCTGGCTCGGGGTGCCGGAGGGAGACATTTACCTGTGACTGCACAGCCACAGCTGGGCTGAGCGCAGAGCCGTGCCGGAGAGCTGGGCTCCGGGAGCGCTTCCAGCCCGGAGCATCCGAGAGCAGGGAGACCCCTGCACCCATCACAGCACAGAGGGGCTCCAGCACCGCGGGTCCCACCAGGGCAGTCACCGGCCTGAGTCAGGGAGCTGTGGGCCCTGTGCCCCCAGGCAGGGAAAACCAGTGTCCTGGTCCCGAAGCCACCAGCATTTCTCCAGTTTATAAAAATGGTGAGAGTTTGCAGGAAATTAAAGAGATCCCAATGCCAACAGAGCTGCCTGCACCAATTCTGGGCTCCTTTCATTTGAATCCTTTTCCGTCCTTTTGCTTCCAAAACCACTTCTGGTGTCAGTGTCACAGAGTAGTCTGGAAAAACAGTCAGTGGTCGGGGACTGCCCCAGCAAGAAAACACATCTAGAAGCAGAAGGAATAAATCAGCTGCCAGGGAGAGTGAGTGCGCTGTCTGCTGGTGTGGGCCAGTGCAGTGTTACCCATCCTAGGGTAGAAATATGGGACTGAGCTGGAAACCAGCTGGGAACGGGCTTTGGTCTCTCCCCCTGTTCCAGCATGTGCAAGAGAATTTATTTTTCTGGGGGTTTTATGTTTGTTTTGGGTTTGGTGGGGGTTTTTTTGTTTGTTTTCTTCACATTATCAAAACTGCAGCCTTGATGAGCAGGAAACCCACAAAACTCCTTGTCTTGCAGTGACCATTAGGGTACCACAGCTTGGCCAAATGCACATCTCTGGGCTGACGCACAAATTTCAGACCCATTTCTGGGAGCATTTTTAACTTCAATTTTGAGAAAGAGGCAAGATGCTCCAAGCATAATAGATCTTTCAAAAAAGGTGGCTGAGGAGTATTAAAATGAAGCTCATAGCAATTCAGCTAACAAAGGTCAAGGCTCCCATGTCCAGCAGTCCACCAGTTGTCCCTACACCCAGGCTGCCCAGTGTCACTGCCACTCACCCGCGGGGTCCCACAGCCGTGCRCTCCTGTGCTGCACGGGGTCTTGCAGCCGCGGGACACCCCAGCAGCCGTCCTGCCTGCTCTGCCAAGCTGCACAGAGCCAGAGGGTGAGTGCGTCCTTGCAGAACACAAAGCAATCCCCAGCCCAGCATCCCCGCAGCCTGGCGGGCGGGGGCTCCCAGGTGCCGGCAGTGCTGCCAGCAGCACCTGGGCACAGCGACACGGGAACAAACGGGCTGAACCAGCCGGTTTCTGCCTGCGAGAAATCATGCAACAATTTTCGGCTCCACACAAACATTTGCAGCCAAGTTATAAACTCCTGGAAAATGCTGACAGACCCTTCGCTCCAGCAGCGCGAGCAGGTGCCCCGTAATGAATGTGCTGAATGACCTCCCCGGCAAAGTTGTCGAGGCAAAAAGCACCGCGGTCATTCCACAAACAATTAGCGAGTGTCCTGGTGGGGACAGCATACTAACAAGGGAAAGAGCCGGGAAGAGCTGAGCAAGCATCCTGCCTTCCCCCCAAATTCCTCCTCTTTCCAGCCTGGGCTCTGATCTATAGCATGACTCACTGGAGCGCCAGTAAAGCTTCAGAGATTGTTATGCTAAATGAGAGAAAAAGTAATTGCCTTTTCCCCATCTAGAACTCCAGATATATAACTTGGAGAAATATAATTAGCTGCTAACTTCAAAGATGCATTGGAATTTTTGTAATGGGCATTGAGACCCTGTATTAAAAAAAAAGCTAAAAGAAAAATGATACACTCCTTCTTTTAAATGGAATAAGACTTAAAGGTTTTAATTAGGATTCGCTGTGCATCTGCAGCTGGGAAAACAGGAGAAATAGGAGAAATACCCTGGTAGTATTGTCCTGCTTGAAAAACACATGTTGGGTAAGGAGCTTTCTGCAAAAATAATTGTGATACATTTCTATCTTACGAACAATAATCGTCTATTATTAAAAATAAACTGTTCTTCTTACTTTATTTAAATAATTCCAAACAAAGGGAGATACTTGCAACAAAGACCTGAGGCTCTTGCCCATTTGGCATGGGAACAGGGGCACTATCACCTAGCACGACCATGCCAGCCCCAAGGAAAACACGCAACATTCTGAAATGCATCTGCCTGCAGTGTCCTTTGTGTCCCCCCTGACTGCAACATGGGTGCCCAGGAGATGGTCAGAGCCTCTTGCTCAGCTCTGCAGCCCCCATATCAATAGTCCTTTTCCTAGAAAACCACCTGTGTGCCACAGGGCCAAGTGCCCCCTGCAGAACCACGGGAAAGGGTTCAGAGACCCCTCATTCTCTTTGATCAGAAACCAGTAGAAGCCCCACAAAGGGCTCCCCACATCGCTCTCAGGGCACGGCTTGGCTGCTCAGAGGCCAGAGGGGAGCTGCAGGCTCAAGGGATCACTTCTCTTGGGGGGGTACACCAGCCACCCCCTAACCTGGGTTACCTGCATCCTGCGAGGGTGGGACTGAGCTGGGAGGAGATTCAATGTTATAGCTGCTCTGTGGTATTTAATGTGGCATTTTTTTATTGCTGGTCTCTATGCTGTGTGGAAAGATCTCAATTTCCTGAAGAAACAGCAAAGTTTGGTCCAACCTGGAATTTGGTTCTTATATAAGCTTGAACTAGGTTGTACAAGAATGTTGCTCTTAAAGGTGACTGTAGTTCACATGTTTGGAGCAATTTTCAAAACAAATAAAACCTCAATTTAGGGAAGAAAAAACTATTTTCTTATATCTATCAGGACAGAGTTCAGTCTCTGAACCCTCCAAGGTCCTGCTGCTCCTTGCAGTGTGTGGAGACCAAACTATAGAACAARGCTTATGATCTCCTGCAGCTTGACTTTTAATAAATCCTTTCCCTTTTAGACTTTGTGTAGGCTAATTCTTGATTTACTGCCTCATCTTTATTAGGTGGAGCACATCAATCATCTGAGTAGGAGCTGGTCTGGCTTGTGGAGCAGAGAAGCCCTGGTGTCCCTCCTGACTTGGGTATGGGGCTCTGACTGCCACTGACTACAAAGAGTTTCTGTGTCTGCCTGGAGAAGCAGAAGATGCTTCTGACATTTGGCTTGTCCCTGGCAAGCTGAGGGGGCTGGAGGGTGCTGACGTGCTTCTTGGGGTCCCAATTCCCAGCAGACTGGGAGAAATGAGCCTGAGCTGCCGTGGAGAGGGAGCTCTGCTGTGTCTCCACATCCCGTCAGGGCCACGGGGGCCTGTGTGCTAATGGATTGCTTATTCTTTAATGCCATGGATTATAATTTATCTTGTGTTTGGCCACTGGTTGGACTGGGCCTTGACGAATTGTTGATAAACTCTGATACAGACTGTTGCCTTTAGTGAGTTTTTGTGGTGCAGGCAGGGATGAGGATGTGCTGGGAGAAAAAGGAAGTGGGGAAGTGTGGGATTGCTGTTTTCAGCAAGTCTGAGCTGCTTTTTCATGTTTTTTAAGGAGAATTCCACGTACACGTTTTCTACTAAGAAATAATGAATTCCTGCCTGATGTGTTTCTTGTGTAACACTAAACATGAGCTCATCTCTAATGTGAGCTATGCAGGAGCTCATCACTGCACAGCTCAAGAAACCCTTTATTGTGCATGCATGGGCAAGCACATCCCTGACACAGGACTGGGCTGTCACTCGCCCCTGCTGGCAGCCGGGAAGGGGCCGGCACAGTGTGGGGGCAGCTCCCACCTCGCCGTGGGGCACAGCCCTGCGAGCTGGGCCGCTCAGGAGGGCGCTTCCCTTCCCAGTGTGGAGCAGCACAGCCCATTTTCTGCACCAACCTGTTTTGGTTCAGGGTTCGGTGCTTGTCGAATAGCTCTGCACATCTGTTTCCTCCGCTAACCAGGGTCTGGCAGCATGAACAGATGTTGGAGTGCAAGGGGGTGGCTGGGAGGGACAGGCTGGCACAGGGGCTGTGCTCCCCAGGGGCAGTGGAGCCTCAGCTTATAACACTTATATGGCTCTACTTGGTATTTACTGCTTTTGTTTATATTGATCTTAACTGCACTTGATTAATGCTGTGATCCCTTTTCTCATGATTCCTGATCTCATTACCTGTGCGAAGGGCCGGGAGATGGGGTGAGCAGGGCAGGAGCCTGCAGCTGTTGCTGCTCTGCTGGCAGTCGGACCCCTCCGATCAGTATGAGGACCAGAGCCAGCAGGAGAAGGGCCCAGCTTGCTCCACCTAGTCCCCACCRTGTCCTGTAGTTCCCTCGGAATGACGGACCCGGGCTGGAGACGGATGAAGCGCGGAACGGCGTGCGGGGCGGATGGCGACTGTGCGGGGCAGCGGTGGCTCGGGCTCGTCCCTGGCTGGTGACACGGACAGCAGCCACTGCCCGGGACCCTCGCACAGCACCTCCCAAAACGACCCACAGCTGTGACGGCTCCTGCCTAGCCCCACGGGCAGATGCTGCCCCGAGAGGGTCTCTGGGGGGACGCTGGTCYCAGCAGCGCCGGGGAGGAGCTGCCGCCCGCCGAGTGCTGCGTGCGGAGGACATGATACTGAGCACTGGTAATACAATTTATTTCCACTAGTGAGTGAATTGCCCATAATTCATGACAAGTAGAGCCTCGAGTGATGATGAAGGTCAGCCCATCAGATCTGGAAATAAATTGTATCCTATTACAGCCTCCTATTAGGGATCTATTTATAGCAGGGGTTTGCAAACTCCTGGAAGTTGGGAGGGGTTTGGGTAGGATTTTTGCTTTCTGCTTGGATAGGGAGGGTATGAGGACATGATAAAACTGATATAAACAACCCGTGCTGCTGACACAAACCAGTCCCTGCGGCAGACCAGCCTGCTTGCTGCAGAGGGATGCTGGGTCTGGAGCTGACCAGGGGATTTGGGGTACCTCAGGGCGAGAGGCACAGCCAAGGGGCGGGGGAAACCTGCATGGAAAATGCAGGAAAAAGCATGGAAATGTGGCTGCTTTGAGGAGGCTGATCTAGCAAATGCCATTATGCTTTTATACTGGCAGCACGGCTTATATCTGCCGAGAGCAGAACAGTGCCTCTCTCCTGTATTTACCCCTCTATTTACCACGCCACCGTAATCCCCAGGTGATAGATAATGTGCAAGATGTGGTTTGCCATGGAAACAGAGCCCCGGTTCTTTACATTTTTAAAAAGATTAATATTTCTCAGCTTGGTTTCATTATTTTGATATTAAAAATCATCAGTTATGTACCATTTCACAGCCCTCTCAGGCCGTGACGTGCCCTTTTGGGCACTGGCTCTCCTGCAGGCAGGACGCCGGAGCCTCGGGGACAGCGGGATGTGGGAAAGCACCTGCTGGCACCTTGGCCACAGGGTCTTCCCTCTGCAGCACCTCTGGCTGTCGCCCCAGGGGTGTGACACATCGATGTGACTGACAATGCTGTAGGTGAAGAAAAATGGAGCTGCAGCTAAAGTCCCACAGATGAGTGTGCTGGTTTCTGCTTCTCTTCTGCATCCCAGGTCTGGAGGCAGTGAGCTCAGAGAGCATCTCAAAGCCTGCTAAATGCCAGAGCATCTCTGCCCTGGCAAAGGTGAGATGTTAGATTTTAATATTGTCCTCTATCTCCTTGAAAAATATTTGAAATTTCAAAGGACTGGGGACAGAGTTCAATTTCCTTATTCTATTGACGGCCACGGGTTTGGGGAAAATAAGTGGGGCTCCTTGCTAGGAAGTGCAGCAGCTCTTCTTTCACCAAGGGACTTCCCAAGTAGGGTCATCGATGGAGGGGCAGGTGTGTGACTGCACAGGAGCCCCACGTGTGCACACAGGCAGGTGTAACCCCCTCTGGAACAACCTGCTCAGGCTAAAGGAGGATCACTCATGCTGGAAAATGGCTGCAAGTTTAGTTCCTTAAATGCAAAGAAATAAGAAAAACAGCTGTCTCTTAAACSTCATAAATCTGTACAGTAAAAGGTTTGGGCAAAAGCATATTTTATTGTTTTTGCTGTCACAAACAAAGAATTAAGGGCCATGTGACTCAGTAATTGCTGTGGACTTTTTTTCTGACAATAAACATTAAACTTAAAACTGTATTAAAATCATTTGACAATTTTTATGCTTTAACAGCTGAGAGTGAATAATGTTTTCTGCATAAAAAACACTTTCTCTTGTCAGCCTATAAAACTGTCAGAAATAAATTCATCAAAAAAATTATATAATTAAAAGTCACTACTTTTCTTTCTCTAGTTTAGTTGGAATTATTTGTTTGTCACTTTTTCAGGACTAAATTACGGCATTCAGAGACAACTTCCTTTGTTCAGACTATTGTGAAATGTATGATTCTTACAAAAGGAGCCAAACTTTCTCCTCTAATGTATCAATTCAATATCACTTCTTAGAAAATACTTTCAGATAGTTCTGTTTCTGAAAAGCTGTTTTATTCTGCAGATGAGCTGGACCAGTAATGGAAAGCTTCCAAATGTAGAAATATTTTTTATTATTGAGCTGCATATAATTTATGGAAAATTGCTGAATTAATTTTTTAGCAAAGTAAATTGTTAGCACTTCAAATTGCAAATTCTCTCTTCCAGTGAGAGCCATGCAGGTGTTTAAAAGCTAAAGTAGCAATATCGATTTTATCTTACGGTAACCGGGAGAGGCTGTTGGGCTCTCATGGCCGAACTGGGGCGTGTGGCTGGGGGAGACACTGCCACGACCTGGTGAGGACCCAACTGCAGGTCAGTGGTCGGGGAGCCGCGGTGCCCCCACGGAAGGGGCGTCCTGCGGGCACAGGGCTTTGCAGAGGGAAGCCCTCACAGTGCATCCTCGGCACTCATCCCCCATGGTGGGGGCGTMGGGAACACCTTTACCTGCCGCCAGACCCTGCCGTCTTGGGACATCTGACCTCTTTTGGGGAGAGGTGGGGGGAGGCCCTTCCTGCAGGAAGAAGCGTTTGGGCAGCCAGACTCTGTAAAAAAGCTGTCTTGGCTCCTCCTGATGAGAAACCGTGAGCTTGTCAGAGCTGAGTGGGTTTGGGGTGACTGGGTTTTCAAGGCTGGAGGGTGATAATGGTTTATTGATCTGTTGTTAAATTATTGGAGCCTTAATGGAGGTGATAAAGTAATAGTGCCCGTTGCTGTCATGTGGCTGCATCAGCTGGAAGCCTCCCTGGCATGCAAAAGGAGGCTGGTGGTGGCCACCTCCATGGTGACTCCAGGGCCAGGGAGCATTTTGCCTTGAGGCGGCAAAGGTGCTGCTGTGAGTGGGAACAGAAGGTTAAAGGGGTACTGAGCACTGCACAAGGCTGGGGTTTGCTGGCTTGGTGCTGTTTTTCTGATCTGATAAATCATGAAATCCAGAATTACTGTGAGTGGTGATTTAATAAATGGGGTGGGGGAGGGGGGCTCATGCTAGGATGCACCATGGCTGCTGCTTCCCCCAGTGCAGATAGGTCCCACTCGCCCAGGAGCTGAGAGGCGAGGCAGAGCTGCTGAAGTATTATCTGTTGGTATGGTAATTATTATTTGTGATTAATCCTGCTCATGCTGAAGAGCTGTGCAAGCCTTTTTCAGAGGGTTCATCTTCACGTTTGCTTCTGCTATTCGTGCGTAATGCGAATTGACGTGAGCTATTGTTGAAGGGAGGTAGACAGAGGTGTCTGTGCCACAGRGGTTTCCAATGACAGGCTGGAACGACTAGAAATGTCCTGGCAAGAGTCAAACCCCCACAAGGCTGGGGGTCAGGTGTGTTCTGGCTGGGTGATTCAGGGGCTCTCAGGGTGCTGGTGCTGCAGCTGACCTGCAGTCAGGGTTAATGAAGCCCAGATTTCCTTCCCCTTCATCCTCCTGCCCACCCAGCACTCGCACTCCAAGAGCAGTGTGTGTACCATGGGCATCGCCGCGCTGGGCTGCCCTGGCACAGCCTGAGAAACTGCCAGCCACAGCTCCAGAGCTCAGCCAGGGCTGGCAGTTTCTACCTTGCCACACTCCATGGTCAGCCAGCAAATCCTTCTGTTGGCAAGACATAAATATTTATTTGTGAAAAGCTGGAAATACCTGGGAAATTTGCTGGACTTTCAACAGCTCTACAGTCATCATTTAAGCAAGTTCATGCTCCATTAAAAACAGTTATTTAATACAATAATCRTTCAATTAAAAACCTCTTGAAGCGCCTGCCAAAGCCTATTTGTATCAATACAATATTTTAATTTTAAATAGCGATCTATGGACCTGCCAACTGTGATTGTTAAGGAAATGTTACCAAAACGAGTGCTCGGTCTCACGGAGGCTCTGGCAACTTGTAAGACTTGGGCAAGAGCTGGGAGCAGCTGTCCTGGACCAGGAGCATCCTTCCAAACCCCCTTTTGCACCCAAGAGCAGCCCTTTGGGCGGGGCAGCCTGGTCCCTGCTCCCTCGCAGGGTCCAGCCTTCTGTGCTTCCTCAGAAGTAACTGCTGCTGCTTCCAGCCATGGAAGTGCCACGATTCAAAATTACTGTGCTATAAGACTTTGGAGGAGGGAGGAAGGGAGAATCTGTCCAAATCTCTGCTGTAGGGCTCTCTGCATGATGGACTCCGCCACTGCTCCCCGATGGCACCGATCACAGACTCAGCTGGCTGGGGAACTCGGTGCAGCAGGGCAGAAAAGCTGGAAACCCTGTGTGGGATTCCTGCTGCCATGTTCCTAGTCCCACACCCTGCAWTTTGCCTCATTGCATAGGTGCCATCACATAAATATTCCAGTCACTATCGCTTACTGTCAGACCCAATTTAGAAAAGTACCTGTCTGTTACAAATATTTTATAGTACTTGAATATGCAATTTATGTAACATGCCCAGCAAAAGAAATCCATTATACGGTTTTGTCTGATTGAAATTCTGGCATCGTAACAGTAGGAAAAAATTAAATTATTCTAGAAAGTTGCAGTCCATTATGAAGACCTAACTGCTCTTCTCTGAAAAAGCTGCTGCTCCCTCAGTGGTGCCAGCACAGTGATACGAGCACTGCGTGCCATGGCTTCATTCCCACATTGCCCAAGGAAAACTGGGCTTCCCTGAGCAGACGGGCATTTTGTTCCTTCCCACAGCTGCTGCCTGCAGCCCCTCAACCCCAGGGCTGGCCAGGAGCCAGCTCTGCTCCGGCAGGAGAATGGGGCTCACAGCACTTGGGATCGAGCTTGATCATCTGAGGCCATGGGATCCTCCCTGCCTCTGCCCTTCCCACTGATCCTGACTCTCCAATAGCCACTGTCTGTGGGCAGTTTCTCTTTCCTATCTGGGGTTCAGAATGGCTTTGGCCAGTTTCCTTCTGCACTTTCAGAGGCACTGGGACTTGTACAGGGAGGAGAAACATCCCAGCAATTTAGTTACCCCCGTGTGCTGGTGTGTGCGGACCATCAGTGAGCGCCAGGGCAGGGCAGAGCTGCTTTTCATTCCCAGGCTGAGCATCCTGCTGCCACAGTTTTGCAGGGCAAGAGGAAGGAGCTTGTTCTTTTGCCACCTTTTCTGTATTCCAAGCAGCTGGAACTGGGGACAGCTCACGGTTCTGCTACTCTGGCAACAGCTGCCATTGAATTCCCATTACTTGTATCTCTGGCGTCGGGTTCATTTACATTTTGCAAAGTTGCCTCTCTTTTACCTTGGACTGATTAGGTCTGTCTGAAGTAAATTACTGAGTTCATTGATCTGAACAGTTTTATTTCAATTGGGGTGAAGTGTACCCAGTGAGTGGCCTTGGCAGTAGCCCCATCTCCAGTGCCTGTCCCTCTGGATGCAGCCCCACGGCCGTGGCCTGGAGCGTCTCCTCAGCCATGAGGAGGTGCAGTGCTGTAGAAAGGTATTTGAAATTGATGTCCACTCCTGCAGTGAAACATGTCTTCAAGTGTGTTTTGGGAGGAAAAACCAGGTCAGACTAGAGTGGAGAGTATTTATTTCCTCTGGGACTTTGTGTGTTACTTGTGGTATATTTTATGGATAGAGTCAGCCCCATACGTCTTGGGGAAGGCGTTTGGCTCAGCAATGTGTTAACAGTTAGTGTGCTAAGGAGCCCTTGTTTGGGTACTTTAGTTTTGACATTTAAATGCATTTTTCAAATACAGTGAGATGAATGTGATGTCACCGGGGAGTCGCGAAGGACTCTCAAGCATAAAAGCAGACGGCTGGGCTTTAATCTTTAACAGCGCACTGGCCTCTTATCCCTGAAGGTCCCTCAGCAGAAGCTGTGTTGGGCTTTAGGTACCCACAATATCACGTTCTTTATCCACTTACGACACTCTATGTGAGAGAAAAATGTGTGTAATGCAAAAGTGATATTTAATGCCACTCAGACTTTATTTTGTTTGACCATGGGAAATCTAGAGGCTAAAGATCTTTGTGGGCTTTGGCAACAGGCAATGGGTCAGACACAAATGGGTCTGGACTCAAGTGTTTATTTTTATTGGTGTATGACTTCTGCAGAATGCAAGGATTTTATGGTTTGAGTCTGCAAAATATTAACTGGTAGAACGTGAGTACCCAAGGAGGAAAGTCGGGAGGAAAGAGCACGCTGTGGATAACAGCGCAGGGATGGAGATGCGCTGTTTGGAAATAACACGCAGTGGTTTTAAGGAAGGTGTTTCTCTAATTGCACAAGTACAGAGCTGGAGCAGCCTTCCCTTTCGGCAGGGACCAAGCCCAGGGCTGAGTCCCCCCAGGCAGGCTGGCCCCGCTCAGAGCAGGGCAGTGCTGAGCCCACGAGCCCAGCCCGTGCCGCAGCAGCGGGGGTCACCGGCCCGACCCCGCTGGCGCCTGCCGCGGCCGCGCCCCGGCGCAGAGAGCGGCCCGCAGAGACCCAGCGCCGGCTCGGCCGCCTGGCTCTGGCGCTTCACACAGGTGACAGCATTTCGATTTCAATGAGCTTCTTTACATGGACGCTTTTTTTCCATTTTGGAAACATCTGTAGCCTGTGGTTTTCACAGGGTTTTATCTTTGGGGAAAGATTGCAGTTAAACATGAACAAGCTTTTAATTATAAGATACTGATTGTTGGTTTGCACAGCAATATTTATTCAGTAAATTGCTAATTAATGCAAAGAAAGCTCCATGTGACATCAAATATTTGCTTCCATTTACACTACAAAATTTTATTTTTCACAATGATGACAGTAAATGAGATTTGTGAGGACAGACAGGATAAGGATAGAATCATAGAATTGTTTAGGTTGGAAAAGCCCTCTGAGAGAATCAAGTCTAACAATTAACCCAGCGCTGCCAAGGCCACCACTAACCCACGTCCCCAAGTGCCACATCTACGTGTTTTTGAAATCATTCCTGGAACAGTGTCTCCACCACTGCCCTGGGTAGCCTTTGGTAAGCATTCAGGAGTAAGAAAGTGCTGTTAGAAGAGCCCTTTCCAACAGCTGTGTTCGATAGTGAGAACAGACACAAAGTAGTCCCAAAGTGTGTGAGAAATTCAATGTTAGCAGCCCAGCCAGAAGTTGCACAGGTTTATCTGACCTTGCTGAGGTGACCTGCAGCTGCCCTGTTGATATGGAGTAATTTATAGATATGAAGAAAAAGCTAGATTTATGCCCTGATCATAGGACAGAAATTTTGCTACATAAAATTGGTAGTACCTTTTGCAGTATATAGCTAAATCTTTAATTTTTATAGCAGCTAAGAGAAAAATAAGCTTGCATACAGTACACATGGCATAAACCGACTGTAAATCCCGGCCCCGTGGACAGCCCCAGCAAGAAGCTGCTAATTTCCCCCTCCAGATTGTTGTCAGAGGTGCCAGAACTGATGGCTCTTGACTTGAGTCAGAGCTGGAGACACTGGTTCTCCTGCTTTTTCCTTAACCAAACTGGAAATAAGGAAAAATGGGAAACAGGCTCTTGGTTTGGGATCTGCCTGGAATGTCTCATTTGGCTGAGCAGGAGCCATTGGGTCTCTGAGGATCTGCAGAGTGTTTGTCTCTCCCTTTTGTAAGATAAACTGCAAATGAAAATATCAATTTTCAATCAAAGTCCAATTTAACCATCAAAAGGAAATTAAACTTTTTCAGTGCTTTAGCTGAGTTTTAAAGCAGAAATTATTCACTAAGTTCAGGTCCTCCTGACCAGTGTCAATCCCTCTGACTCATTAGTAAATTTCTTATTTGTTGAAGGAATTAGCTAAATAAATTTTCAAGCCATCTGGCTGGCTACTCATCCTTGCTACAGCCTGAGCCTGGCAACAGGAAAAGATCCAACTGCTTTCAAGAGTCTTCAGAATTGGGGATTGGGCTGTAGTGACTTTTGAAGATTGTGTTAGACATGAAACACTTCAAAAAAAAGACAAAATAACTTTCAGATCCCAAAAGAGCTGCTGAGTCAGTGTGAAGAATTGGATGAGGAAATGGAAAAATGGAAATTAATTCAAAATATGGTATATGTATTAAAGGGATTTGGGTGATTTTCTTTTTTCTTTTCTGCAATTCTTCCTGATTCTTGGCTATTGCAAGAAGCAGCTGCCAGGGTCCATCCCCCCAGCCCACGGGGCTCCCAGTGCCGCTGTCGGTGCCGCTCCTCGGCTGCGATGGAGCCCTCCCTGCTGCGCTGGGTGCAAACCAAACTGGTGCTGAGCCTTTGGCTTCAGGGAAGCACTTTCCAAGGAAATTCAAGAAACACTTGGAATGCCTCTGTCTATTAAAGAGTGACATTTAGTGTTGTACTTTGAAATATGTTTGAAGTACCACACAGCATAAAGGCCCTAAGGGGACCCATGAGCCAAATGAGATTTCCATGTCAGCACCAGTCACGACCTTTCCTTTACTGCATCTGCTTAAATACCGAAAACACGTTTTTGTTGTAAAGTCAAGTCAAAACAGAGATTCAGAGTAGAATATAATATATACTTAGGGCTGCCCTCAGGGACCTTTTTAATGGTTTCATATAAAACAATATTCTGTTTACAGTAAGATATCTCTCTGCTGAACGCACCCTGCCCTTGTCAGTCATTCCCARGGGTCAGCAGCACCCGCTGTGGTGGTGGCCTGCAGGAGGGTCAGCAGGGTGGACAGCTCTGGTCCTGCAGGGTTGGGRAGGGTCGCCATGCAATGCTGCCCCGGCACTGGCATGGGCACCATGTCTGGCTGCTGGCAGGATGGGGAGCAATTCCATCCCGGGCTCATGAAAAATACCTGCAGACCCAAAGTGGGAAGCTGCCTGTTGCCCACACTGCTGCCCTGGGGCGTCTGCGCGTGGTTTAGGAGCAGCACGGCTTCGCAGCATCCTCGGGTCTCCTCCCTGCCCCGGGGCTGTTTGCCACCCCCCTGTGTCTGCAGCTATTTCTGCTGCTCAGGTTAATACCCGGAGAACCGTTTTTGGGGAAAGACAGCCTTTCTGGGGCTGCAGTTCGTCAGCCACGAGGGCAGGGCAGCAGCAAGGCCCGCCCTCTCACCAACTAATGCAAACAAAGTGCTAATTGTGAAATGTTTGAGCTTGGTATCCATAAAATTACTTAGTAAGCACTTTGCCTGAGGCACAAAAGACTGGCACAAAGTCTGTTCCAGGCCATTGAATTCCTGTCAAAAGCAATCCCCCACCCATTAATTACCGTGTGACAGGTGCAGGCGCCAAACGCGGCACCCCGGACACCGGGCAGCCCCGCGATGAATGCCAGAGCCATCAACGCCAGCGCGGTGATCAATGCCAGCGCGGTCAGTGCCAGCGCGGTCAGTGCCAAGCGCGGTCAGTGCCAGCGCCGCGGCCGCGGGCGGGCACGGCGGGAGCAGCCGAACCCCAGCTCTGCACCCCTGGCAGGATCGGGGCCGTCGGGAAACGGGACCCCGGAGTGGAGAAGCTTCCGCCGGTGTCTGGTGACCGGCTGTGTGCAGAGCGGCGGCCGTGCGGCTTCCCCCCGGAACACACCTGCCCRTTCCTCCTGGGCTGCGCATCCGAGCGCAGCGCGAGCGGCACGAGCTGCCCGTGTGTGGAGCTGGCGGGGCGATGGCAGGAGTCTCTCAGACTGCTACACTGAGATGTCGACATGAGGTATAGAAAGAGAAGCCACGTGTATTAGCAAAGTAGTTTTTTCTGCAGTTGCAGGGGTTGCTGCCACCAGCCCCAGCATTAGGAATTCCAGCAGCTGCTGGAAACTTTTGTGATGCCTCCTGATTAAAAAACGCTTTAGTGGAATGACTCTTTGTCAAAAAACTTGTCCCTGCTCTGCATTATTCACCATTACCCTGTTTAGAAAAGAAGTCATCCAGGCAGAGAGAAGTGACACCATGTGTGGCAYAGGATGAAGGGCAGCCTCACCGCGGCCTCTGCCCAGCCTCTTTTTGGGCAGCACAGCTCAGGAACTGGGGCAGACAAGCCTAAAATCAAACTTTTAAACCCATCTTAACGACTTCTATAAGAATCTGGTGTTCAAACACACTTCCCATTCCCCGGATTCTGCAGAAGTGTATTGGGGTGTTCACGGGAAGCCTGAGCTGCGAGGAGAGGAATGAGCAGGGAGGTTGGGAGCTGTCTGAGTTCCCAGAGTGCTATTCCTGCAGCCACGCAAACACAACAGCTCCCTGAACTTGACCATCTCAGGAATGTGTTGCACCACGGGGTTTTACCATGATGTTAAAGCCGAAAACACCTGGTTTGGATGTGTTCCTCCCGCTAGTAATGCTTCCGTGCATAAGTCCTGCCGATCTCCGTAATCCACTGATCACTGACCTCTCTGCAGAGATTCACAGCTGCTCTAAAACCAGCCAGTTAGAGGTGGGGATGTTGAGAAAGGTGATGAAGTTCGGTAAATGATGCATTTAGCTATACAGAGTTTATACATCATGAATGATTTATTCATTTATAAATACTCCGAACTCCACATACATATTCTTCTGGTTGTTTAGTTTCTTGTAATTTATTGGCTCATTATTATTTAATATGCAAGTTATGTCATCCAAGAAGTTAAAAAAATATATTTCCCACCTGCTTTGTTCACACACTTTGAAGAGCAGAGGGAGCAGAGACTTAAGGCAGGTCCAGGCAGCCTGGGGTTTGTCTGGCTCTCCGGCAGGAGGGCAGAGCGTGTGCCATGAGTTTTCCAAGTGCCCCTGGACTGGCAGCAAGAGAACATGCCGGGGGCAGGAATGGCTGTGGGGAGGTTTGTGTGTTTCCTTTTTCTGGTATATCTTTGTTTTGTGTACACCTAGAAATACCAGGAGAGGCTCAGAATCATCTGAGCATGAGCCAGATAGCAAAAGCACCACAATAAGCACTCTGGACAGGAAGGTGGAGGGGAGAAGGCTGAGCTCAGACCCTGTGCCCCCCAGCCCAGTGTCCTTGCCAGCACTGCTGGGAYAGGACCATCCTGCCATCACTGTTGAAGCCAAGTGGAAAGGAACTGACACTGGCAATTCTTTCATGTACTGTTAGTGAACAGCCATCAGAAGACATTGACACTAACTGTGGGCCTTTTAAGAGTGTAATGTATTAGCAACTTGTCTCCTTGAAAGCTAATGACAAATGCCTTGTTTAAAAGGAAGATCAAAACATCAAGAAAAATTAGATTAAATGGTTATGAAACTCCCAGTGGAGGACGCATTTCTCAGAAGTATTCCCTGTTGAACCTTGGAAATCTGTAATTATTTCCCCTGCTTACTGCATTAGGGCTGGGAAGTGTTTGCGTTGCTTCAGCATGGAACTGTTTGCACACGGGTGAGGCACAGCCAGCCCTGGCCCRGGGGAGCGGCGCTGGCAGCGGGCTGCTCGTGCGGGCTGAGCGGCGGCAGAGGGCACACGAGGCGGGCAGCGGCCACGTGCTGGACAGGGCGGGCAGGAGGGTCAGCAGGAGTGGGCAGACACCATGGCACTTCGGGACCAGTAGCACCAGGAAAGGGGTTTCCAATAAATACTGAATTGAAGATGGCAAGGACCCATTTGGCTGGGGTTGGCTGGATTTACAGCGGTTCGGGCTGCTCTCATGTAGGGCTGCTCAGATTTCTGGTGGCCGTAATCCACCATGTGACTCCACAGCAGCATTTTTTCTGAGCAGAAATGTGCCCAGGGCTGCTGAAGCCTTTATTTCAAAGCAGGAAGAGCATGAGCAAAGTTTGTCAGAATTTCCCCTTTGCTATAGCAAAGACAATTGAAATAGTACATTTCAACTCTCATCCAAAGAACATAATTTACATGTTTTTAATGAATTTCGCTATTGATACATGGACATCAGACCTCACTTGCAGTAGTGTGCAATTAAGAGCTCCTGACCAGACTTCGAAGGACTGACTGACTGTTCATCTTTCCAGTTACAAATTATTTTAATATAAGTAAATGAATGTTTTCCTTCTAATTTTTGGTGAAATAAGTGGATTTGTAGTTTTCTGCTGCAAGTAACTGCTGTAACCATGTAGCTGAATACTGAGCTCTTGCACAGAATTTTGGTGGTGAAATGGGATGTGAAGTCCTTTCCCGTGCAGTGGAGGGCTGGGACGAGGGTCTGTCTTGTTGAGCGCTGTTGGTCTGCTCTGGGATGGAGAGCTCTACACTGGCTGGTGTGTTTGTAATCAAAGTCAGCTGAATTAGGCTCTTTCTCTCCTATTTCTATGTACCAATTTGAAGAGCTCAGATGAAAAGTGTTGCATTACACCAGCACCAATAAGTCACACTATCTGTGTTGTGACACACAGAATGTTATTAATTGTCAATCACAAACCACCAGGCTTGTCAAGATGTTCTCTTCTGAACAGGCTGCTTTAGACCTGAAGTGATTTTTAATCAAATGTTAATAACACAGCATCTGTCAGTGGACCATTGGCATCATACAATAATAAAAAGTTAACATATGACATGGCAAATTCTAATGTTTTCGTTTTTACTTCTTTCCAATTATCTGTGGAATTTCTGCCAGAGTGAGAAGTGTGCTGACATTATTACATGCAAAACACACTGCTGAAAGATGAACATGTCTATTAAAGCCTGTGTTCCCCATCATGCCAGCTCCCAAAAGCACCTTTTATCTCTGCTCCCAAGGCCTTGCTGCCAGAGCTTGCCCATGCGTGGAGCAGAGGGTCCCGGTCACTGCTGCTCTGGCCCCTGAGCCGTGCAGAGGGCTCCCTGCCTGCCACCTCCAACAGTGGGCATCCTGGGGCATGAAGCCACAGGTCCCCTCTTGGCTCTGGCAGCATCCCAGCAAACCTGAAGTGAGACCAGCAGGCCTCACCACGCTTTCACAGGGCCCAGGATTCGGGCAAGCGTGTCGCCTGTGTTCACCCCAGTCGTGGAGTGGGTGTCCAGGCAGGGCTGGTGTGGAGGTCACGGGCAGCCTTTCCCCTGCCCACAAGCAGAAAGCGAGCAGGAGCTGGAGCAGGAGCGTTCCACCCCTGCTGCCCACACTTGCCTCTCATAGTGTGTTGTTAATGCCAGCACAGGTTAATGCCACCTGAGAAGGGCTGTGCCCTATCAAATATTGATAAAGCACCAGGGATTGCCACTCTCGTCAGCGCGCTCCCCCAGCCCAGGCACCCCGTGCAGGAGGATGCAGGCACCGAGCATCCGGCACGTGGGAAAGTCTGGCTGCAGAAAGGTGGGGGAAGAAAAATGCCACTCAGCAGGGCTGGGGCAGAGGTGGAGGATGGAGGTGCTGGGCTGCAGGGCTGGGAGCCCCTGGCTGCCCACAGAGCCAAGGAGAGCCAAGGATCTGCCGGGGAGGGAGCGGGGCCTGCCCTGGGCTGGGCTAGCCCTCGCCTGGCCACAGCCACATCCGTCCGGGGAATGCAGAGTTGCAGAAGCTTTGAAACCTTAACAAGAGAGCTCAGTGCGGCGGGACCGTGATTGTTATTAATGGTTTGTGTTACAGGATAAGCGGTGCATAACAGATCTGCTGCAATATCAAGTCTTCCATCAGAAATTCATCATTTTGAGGACTTTGTCAAAAGTGGGCTGTGTATGCAGTGTATACAAATCKGCAGGAGCATAAAGTGATATGGAAGTTCCAAGCACCTGTATATTTAAAATACACTCAATTTCCTTTCCTAAATGCATTGTTTTCACTTGAATACTTCATAGCATTCAATGGATTGCAGTTGCTTTGTCTATAGATTCAATTTGTGTCTCTGGACAGAGTTTGAATGGATTTATTATATTGAAATGCAATTTTGCAGACATAACCTTATATCTGACCTGTCATTACTTATAATGCTAAACTTTGATATGTTAATTCTGCCTTATGTTTTTATATATTTTACGACACTTGGCTTAAACATTTTTAATCTACATATTGGTTTATGTCCACCTAAATTATTGTTGCTTCCGGGGACAATGTGCACACAAGATCTGGCAATTCATTATGCTGGCCCCGCTTAAATGAATTTCAAAAATTTAATAAAGTTCTCCCCCTCCTTCCATTGTGCTCAAAAGCTCCAGCATAAACACCAGTCCAGTGTTATCGAATCACAGAAGAAGAATAAGGTTAACCTCAAACAGCCCAGCCATGCCGCAGACCTCGAGAAATGTCACCTCTGATTAACGCTCCTCTCTAAAGCTCCACGAGCCTCCTCGGCCGCTGCCAGTGGGCTGCTGGCAGGGAAATCCATCGGCTCCGGAGCCGGGCCTGCCGCGCTGTCCCCACGCTGTCCACGGCGGCACCGCGTGTCCCCACGGAGGAGCCGAGGTGTGGCAGCCACCGTGGCACAACTGCCGAGCCGACACCGCAGGCTGAGGCAGGCGGGAGGGGAGGGACACGAGCAGTCACGGGCAGGGGCCACGCTGGCAGTGATCCTGTGCCGTCACTTGGCCCAGCAATGCAGGGAGGATGCTGCTGGCAACTGCAGGGAGGAGCAGCTGCGACTGCCAGYGAAGGCCACCCCTCGCCCCCTTCCAGCTCTGAACTCCGCAGTTTTACAAGAGGAGAGCACCCGAGGGTGACTTGGCGGGCTCAGCRCCAGCTCTGCTGGAGGGATGTCCAGCAGAGCCTGGGAGTGCCCATCCCCGTCCCCAGCTGTGTCCATGCCCTGCCCAGCGTGTCCCTCCATCCCTTGGCCTTTTTCCTGCCACAATGTCATGAATTTTTCATCCTTGATGAACTTCAAAGTCTTTTAATGACTCTTCATGAAAAAACAGAGGGGCCAAAAGTTGAGCAAAGGGAGATGATTAAAGGACCTTATTAAAAGCAACCTTGTAGAATTCTCCACATGAAAGAGAGCGCCATTATGAGGGCTTATCCTTATAAATGACACTTCGCTTTTGCGAACATGCCGAAACCTGATTAGAGTGACAAGCACTGAGTGATACTGCAAACCTGTTAATAACATGAAAATTAGAAGAGGCTCATGCAAAGAAGGGAGATTAATTTAGCCCGAGTACATCTCGCGCAAATTGCAAAGTTGTGAATATGTTCTCAGATAATGAGCCTTCGCAGTCATCAGCTCACTTGTCATTTTCTGTAATTAATGTTAAGGAAGACTCCTTCCTGATGGTTCGTATTACTCATATACCAAGAAAATTTCTTCAGAGAAATAATTTACATTTATTATCATCGGTCTGTTTGTGTGGTTTATTTCGCTGCGGAGTAATTTATTGCAGCACCGTTTCACTTGCCTTGATTAGTCGCTCGTCAGCCTGAAATGTAATTTTTTTTTCCTGATGGCAACGTCTGAAAATTGACAGTGGTGCAATACTCTTTTTAATCTGAGGATGTGTTTTCTTAACTTGAATAAACTTTTGGGCTGGAAACYGAAGCTACTTCACAAGTTGAATTACTGTTGAATTACTGTTAGAAACTCAAAGCTTTTTTCTCACTCRGGTCCCCAGGCTGCACACTGGACTCACCAACTCTGCTGTGGGTGCTTGGCTATGTGGACATAGCATAGACAAGGTACTTTGCTTCAAGAACAAGCTTGTTATTGGTCTGAAGTAGTGCATAATGTGCTCCTTACCCAGACTCTCAGATTTTAGTTTGGATCTGAAGCCACCAAAAGCCTTATCAAATCTTATAATTGTTTTCCCTGGATTTCAACTTTATTTTTTATTTCTTTTATTACCAGCTTCTTAGTTTTTTCCTTGTCCTAAAGCAGAAAAGCAGTTTAGTTGTCYGACAGAGGCAGCAGTTACATTTTGCAGCATGTCCTCCTGACCCCCCTTGGCCGTACCAGTTTCCCTTTGGCAGCACTGCCCCAGCTCCAGCAGCCACTTCTAGATCTGAACAGTAAAACTGGGAACTCTTTTTCCTCTCAAACATTGCAAACACAGAAGCAGTTAAAGTGAATTACTGACCTCTGAGCTGCAAATGAACCAAACRTTACTGATTAGCGTTTTTAGGCAGAGATAATGATTTTTTTTATTGGAGGCCTTCATTCCCAACRAGCTTCACGGAACACTCTGTAGGCAGTGACTGCCTGTGCCAGTTAATGGTAATCCATATTTATAAAACTATAGTCCATCAAAGTGGGATGAATATTTTAAAAGCCATGGACAAATCAAATTGTCTTTGTCAAATTGCATGCTCTCCACATCGAATGTATTTTACGATTCTTCCKTGTACATGAGCCAACAGGATCCCTGCACCAGCTGAAAGCTGCCTGCCTAATTTTTGCTTCTGTAAACAGACAAGTCTCTGCTGTTTTAAAGAACTCAATGAGCTGTGCAGATTGACATTTAAGCCATAAAATTGTACTTTATTTGATGAAGTTAACAAATAATGTATGAAGTAGATTTATTTGATGTCTCTGTGAGAACTAGTTGGTTCATCCTTATAGGAACAAATTGACTATTTTTGGAGGATTTTAAAGTTGCGGGCAGCACAGTGGGGAGGGGAGCCTGGGCTGCTTGGGAGGATCACTGAGAGAAGGATAAGCTCAGGGGCCCTGGGCGCTGGCAGAGCTGTGCCATGTGGTACCACCGTGCTGCTGTGGAGAGGAACAAACCCAGACAGGGTCCCAGAGGAGATAACAGGCAGGGAGGGATGCTGAGTGCCCACAGAGGGGTCCAGCCCTGCTCCTCAGCAGCGGTTCAGGAGTGTCCATTGTCTTTTACCAGAGAAACACTCCAAGCAGGAAGAACACGCACAGTGCTACGTGGGACTTGTACCTGCAGTTATGTTTTTTAAATCCTACCAAATCATAAACATTTAAAAACTTAGAAACATTCTGAGAAACATTTCTAAACCACTCTGCTTTGCTAACATCAGTGTGCCGAGAGCCCACATGGCCCTGTGAGATGGGATGTCCGTTCTGCCAGCACTCACGAACAAACAAAGGCCTTTGGGGGGGGTGGCAGCAAGCGAGAGGTGAGGAGGTTGGTCCCCAGCCCACTGCCTTAATCTGCATCAGAACGGCAATGCCAAGAGCAGCCACAAATCCCGCTGCAGACAGAGGTGAGTGCTGAGCCAGGGTAACAAATCAAGGAGGGAGCAGCGAGGTAAAGCAGGAGCGCACGGGGGGCAACACGGTGATGAGATCCTGGAAGTGATCGTATTGGAGATGTCATCCCAGGAAACAAAATGCTGGCGTCGAGGCAGGCCTCACCTCTTCTGTCTGAATTTAACGGCAAAAAGTTTTGCCACATCTATCTTGTGATGTCAGAGAGACAGGCTGATAGTGCGGAGACAGCTGAGACAGCACGAGGGTTAGCAGACAAATAAATTTGAGAATCATCTGCATAGAAATGGAAAGCTACTCCATGCTGATGAATAATATAACCCAGTGGCAGCATATAAACACAAAATAACAACGGGCCCAATATAGAGCCCTGGGGAACCTTGGAAACAACTTCACTAATGGAAGATGAAAAATCACCCATCGAAACAAAATGCTGTCTATTTGATAAATAAGATTTGAACCGACTGAGAGCAGCATCAGATAAGCCAAGCAAGCTGCTCATGTGAGGATCCGAGGGGATACCTTGAGCAGCAGCATCAAGTGACAAAGACCCAACAGTGTGMGAACAGATCCCAAATCAGGCCTAAAATATGAGTCTCTTGGGGTCCATCGTGTTGGACCAGGCTGTCCCGGCTGGGCTTGGCTTCTTCCCTCTCAGCCGGCCTTGCCAGGCTGTGGAGAGGGAGCCCTGTGTGGGTTGCACCAGCAGTGGTCCCAACATCAGGAGCCAGAGCCCCTCTGCCCAAGTGGCCTGACTGCTGTGGGCATGGGGAGATCCCCTGCTGTTCCCAGGGAGCACCATGACCATGGGAGTGCTGCTGAACTTCCCACTTCGAGAGTTGCAGAAGGAGAGTGTCCAGAAGAGCCCTGGAGCACAAGCAGCCTGTTCCTGCTGGCCCAAGCAGCCAGTGGGACCCTCGTGCTGCAAAGGACAAACTCCCCTCAATCTTGGGTGCCTCTGCTTCTCAATAGCTTGGCTGTTCCTGTGTTACAGGTAGAAATATGGTGTTGATGAGGAATCTCTCTTTGTTCATTTGTCTTTTGAATTTGCAATTGCTCTCTCCAATTTTGAGGCAACACAAAATAATACAAAACACAGGTGGGAGCCCTCGAACTGCAAAAGCAGCAAGTGAAACGCTTTAGAAGCCTTTGCAGGCATGTWCTGAGCAGCAATGCAGAGGATGTCATTGCAGGTCTGCAGCATTGTGGGGAGCCACTGAGGAGCAAAGAGAATGAGTCACCCTGAGCTCTCACGTTCCTGCTGCTGGGGAGCATCTGACAGCTCTCGGCTTCCCAGCGCTGCCCCACTCGCCACCTCAGTTCCAGCCGCTGTCCGGCAGTTCACGTCTGTCATGACTATGTGGTTGCTTTTAGTGTTTGCTGTAAAAAATGAAAGTTGCAAATTTAAAGAAAAAAAAAGTCGCTGAGTGAGTCCAGCTCTTGGGTTCTTCACTGTGTCCCCAGCCCAGAGAAGTGACTGTGTAAAAACATGTACATTGTTTGGAAATATATTAATAATTCTGTCAGCTGCATTAACATTGGCCATTGGTTTCTAACAAATTGATACCTTTTTAGCTGAAAGAAATCCTTATTAGTTTTCATTTTGATGGCTTTTCCTGGAATAACTATAAATTATGTTTATTCCACATAATTCCTCCTGTCAGTAGTTATAAATAACTGGTTCATATGGAGATTGTGATGCTGACCTGTATATGTGTGTACCTTAAACCCAGCATGGCAGCAGCAAAAGGCAATGAATTGCCTAAGTTTCCATTGATGGACCTTTCTAATTTAAAGAGTCACTAAAAATGTACTTGCCTCAGTCATCCTATCTTGGCTTTTACCAGTTYAAATACCAACAGCTCTGTTGTATCAGTCCCTTTTACACAGCATTTTTCATACAGTGTATCTCAAAGCACTTTACAGGGCAATTAATTACCTGGGGGAGAGTGGCGGGATGCAGGCAGCGGTGACGGCCGTTATGCAGGCAGCAGCATTCCCCRCGCCGCGCTCCGCATTTGCATGGCTCTCGTGGAATCTGTGGTGGTATCAATGGGGAGAGAGGGGAGCGGGCTGGGGGAAGTGCAGGCATGGCTCCTCTGTCCCCACTGGTCCATGCGGCGGAAAGGCATCTCCCCGCCGAGGAGCGACCGTCCCGGGCGGGACCGGGAGAGCAGGCGGCTCAGCACTGGGGTCCCCCTGCAGCAGGGGGGCTGCAGGGCCCCACCCCATCCCTGACCAGGCAGGACAAAGCCCACGGAAGGGATGCTGCCTGTTGGCAGGACTCAGATTCCTCCTTCGTTGGGGGAAATTCTGATGGTTCCCATTTTTTTCTCAAAATCGTAACAAAACAAAACATTTCTAAACCTCCCTATACAATGAGAGCAGTGCTTTGGTTTTGCTGGAATGCTGAAACTTTTTCATTTCCTTTTGGAAATTGGGCCTTCCCAATTCTTTTCAGTGTCCTCTCCTGCAACTGCAGGCCCAATACACAGAGCTGTGTAACAGGCCCCCAGTCAATATCAGCATCACTCACATTTTAAAACATTGGAGGAGTTTCTTGTGATTTTTGTCCATATGTTTTCATTACAGTTGACTGGATAATTCATAACAAATTGTTTAGACAACACAATTCATCTGGTTTCTTCCCCCACCACATCTCCTGTCTACAAGTCAGCAATGTGATCCTTCATTCTTTTTTTTTAACTCCAGGATTTCTCCAGAAAATCATTCTCTCTGAACCAAAACTGTCATGGTCCTGATGATCAAGACAAAGGCTAAACTCTTTTATTTACTAGCTGACTAGTTGTTAAAGGTGAACTTGCTTTTGGGCACATTCTGACCTGACGAACAGACTCTGTCTCCGAAGCTTTGCCAGCACACTGCTTGGTTTCAGACCTCTCCCTTCAGGCTTCACTTTTTAGGACTAAAAATGCCACTTTTGCAAAGATATACACCACTGAAAATTTAATTTCAGTAAATATTTCATTATTTAAAGTTAAATTATTATTTTTGAGTGGAGAAAACTCAAAACAAGTGGAATCAAACAAACTTTTGTGTTGAAACCAGGAAACCTTCTGTACCTCATTTGTCCAGGAGCTTTTTCATTTCATCCTCTGGACTTTGCCAGCTATCCAAGGCTGCCTGTGGTGAGGTGCTGAGATCTTTCCAAGCAAAAGTGGTCATAAAAACATCAGCAATGAACTGGTGGAGGGCAAGTTCCAGTGTTCACTGAATAACTCCAGTGATGGTTTCATTGCCTGACAAGGCTCAGGGCATTGTAGCTGCAAAACAGGAGAGGGGAAGGAAGGAGGGAGGGAGGGAGGGAGGGAGGGAAGGAAGGAAGGAAGGAAGGAAGGAAGGAAGGAAGGAAGGAAGGAAGGAAGGAAGGAAGGAAGGAAGGAAGGAAGGAAGGAAGGAAGGAAGGGGCGGCCAGGACTCCCCAGCCTGCTCACATGCCAGCGTGGAGGCTGGTGCGGCTCAGGGTCGCCAGCAAACACGCTGGGGCTTCTGGGCTTGCGGAGCTCCCGCATGCAAATTGGCCACTGACAGCCGAGTATGTGGGCTCAGCATGCAGCAGCTTCTCCACTGTCCTGATCCCTCTCCGAAGCACCAGCTGTTGTTTCATCTATCTTTGTGGCCAGCAATCTGCTCCATGGATTGATAGATACCATCCTTCTAAAAATAGCAACAGCAGATTTCAACCTGCCCATGGAAGGAAAATGGTGCAGGAAATAGAAGTGTCCCACCTGGCTGCCAAGCAGGCGGCCAAGCCTCAGCACCCTGAGCACGACCACCCTGTCACCCCGCTGGGAGAGGAGCCTCAGGGTTCCCTTATTTGCTGGGAGTTCATCGGAACACTCGGCTGATACAGAACTGCCCAGCTCCTGCCCTCTGTCCTGCGGCTGCCTGGAGCTGCCCAGCCCGGCCATCGCCACCACCGCTGCCGCCAGTGTGGCCGCGAGTGCCAGGCCTGGTTCTGCAGCAGAAAGCGGAGGTGGAAGTGGCTCCAGAGGTTGGAAAGCTGTCACTGTTGGGCTCGTGCAGTGTTCCCTGCCATGTGCACMAGCCCGGCTTCTCACGACCGTTTAAGCAGAGGGAAATGTGAGAGGGATGCCCCCAAGAGCGGTCCGGGGACCTGCTGTCCCTCGCCTGTGGCACGTCACCCGCTCCTCTGGCGAGGCGGCCGGGCTGTTCAGCAGCTGGCACAGCCCAGGTCAGGGGAACCCGGGCCCGCCCCGGGCAGGCCGTGCCGCTGCGCTCCGGACACTCGGCACGGTGTGGCCGGCACACGGAGCCCTCCCAGGCTGCCGGACACCTTCCCCACCGAGCCACGCCTTGAGCCCCTGCAGCACCAGTGCCCCGGGACAGGCTCCCGGGAGCTGCCGTGGTCTTCCCCGTTGATGCGATCTCCCTGATTGATCCTCTTTCTCCGACCCGGCTCCCGCTCCACGTGGAGAACACGGGTGGAAATCTGCAGCGGTCGGAAAACAAAGGGATCCTGCACTTGGAGCCATATGGATCGCACGTATATCTGATACACAATAAACAACACATCTTTCAGTCTGGGTCTGTTTGAAACCTTCCGACATATGTTCTGCTAACAGTTTAACAAATTGATTGCTAATGTTATCCTGCTCAGAAATCTGGCAGAATGTGCAGGAGGGGAAAAAACCAAAACAAAAGCATTCCTACCTCTACAGAAATTCACAAGAAAAGCTATTAGAAAAGGCTTCAGGATGCCTGACAGGAGAGAATTTCATGCCAATTTGTGTGCTCGTTGGAAAAATCATTTATTAAAAAGAAGATATACCTTCATGTTAGTGAGATGAGGGTGTAAAACTGAGCTGGGTCTCCCACTGCTTCAGCTCTATAACTCAAGTTATATTCATCAGAGGCATATATTTAAATCATAGCTTACTTTGCTTTGTGTTCTGAAATTTATTAGCCTACTACTTAAATGTTTTATTCATTAGGCCATGTAAATAATGCATGGTTGTTTCCATGGCAATTTAACCCCTTCTCTCCGGGCCGCCTGCAGATCCCTGTCTCGTTTCCTGCTTAATTGCCACCATCAGATTTGCCATTTTCTCCATGTTGAGGACATGGCCATTTTTCTGCTTTTTGTGGCAAATTCATTAGGAGGAAAGTTTTTCACTGACAAATAAGATGTGTTCAGGCATGAAGAGGGAGGGGAAGGCACTGCTTGCAGGTGAATTTGGGCATAGCTAATGATGCCAGACTCTGCTCTTCACAGACCCACACTGGAAGGAAGGGCTTAAACCGCCTTGTTCCTGTGTCCTTTGGCTTTCATTGCCCTGTAACCTGTTCATTGCTATAACCTGTCCTCTGGAACCTCTTACACTAAACAGGGCATCCTCTTTGGTTTGCAGTGATAAAGCTCCCCGCAGTTGTCTCTGGAGTGGTGCACTTGCAGTTACACAGAGCTTTATAGGCAGCAGTAGCAGGCTGAGTTAATTTACACTGGCAATACGCTTGGAGCCTGTTCTTCCCCTTTTCTCTGCCTTTCCCCGCCTGGGCTGTCCCCATGAAGTCTTTCCCATGGCAGGAGGTGCTACATCTCCTGCATCTCTCCATCCCTGCCACTCCCACAGCACAGCAGGCACCCACTCTGCAGGCAGTGCCTACAATCCACCGGCCCATGCTCAAGGATTAAGTGTCACCTGCCTGGAGTCAGCCTGAGGAGCCCCCAGGAGCAGCCTATGTGGCTTCCCGGGCCTTCAGCCTTTTGTCTGAGCCGTATCTTGCAGGTAACCAAGCAAAGAGGTTTGTGAGCATTTCAAAAGCAGGAGGAGAATTTAAACTCGTCCACATGTCACTGGCCATAGTCTGAAACCAATGAGGTGCAATTCAATAAAGACAAGCACAGAGTAGTTCTACGTGGGAGAGGAAAAATCACACACAAATGCAGAGTGGGGATTACTGCTTGAGTCAGCAGAAGCTGGGGAGGATCCAGGGTCTGCAGTAACCACGGCATCTGTCAGGAATGTGATGCTCTGATAGGATGCAGGGAAAAAGTATCCCACATTTCTACCCCGAGAGAAAATTCAACTTTGGTCTTTCCAGGGACATGCTCAGCTTTCCCTTCTAAGGGAAACAGAAAATGGGAAAGAATCCAGAGACAACACAAACTCAGCAGGCTCAGAAAATGCAGTACGTGATAAGGGAGACCGGTGGTGCTGGAATTACTTAGTGGAGCAGAGGAGCTCTGGCCATTAAAGTCTTTCAGGTCACAAAAGTTTGGGACAAAAAGGATGGTTGTAATTTTTTCTTGAATAATGTGAAGTACAGAAATATTGTGCTGGCCTTGTAGGAAGGAAAACCTAGGTGGGATAAGGCAGCAACTTCCAAATCATAAGCAGGTTATACTCTAGAGGAAATACAGGCTGTGGAAGGTCACTGGAGGGTTTTACTCACTGGGTAGAGAAACATCTGCAAGGAGTCTGTGATCCTGCTTCACTGCAGCGACACACATTAGGTGAGGTCAGTTCCAGGCCTACATGTCTGTAATTCTTTGTATAAAAATGCTAACAAATGCCCCCAGCTCAGGGAGACAGCTCCTTCACGTCCTACAAACATGAGGGTGCAGGAAGCAGAGATCCTTCAGCCCAGTAGCTCAGCCAGGGAGCACGTGACAGCATGTGGACAACTCTGACATACATGCTGGAGCTACAGCAGCAAATGGATTCAGTCCCATTGTTTCAGACCTGATTAAGTTTATTTTTAAAACGTAACACTTCTACAAGATTCTTCTCCATATAAAATACAGCAGGAACCAGGTACAGGTTAGGAGACAGAAATCATTGAGCTCCACAGGTCTGAATAGCTGAGATCAATCACCATGAGCCATGGAGATGAGATTTGGGACAACATATCCATACAGGCCTTCCGAGGCTTGTAGATCTGCCCAGCCGTGCTCTCGTCCATGAYGAATGGTACAAGAGATCTGCTTTTCCTCAGAATTGGCTTTGACTTAATTCACTCTCGGCATGGAAGGAGGAAAACAAAGGATGAACAATCAGATTTCCCATGTAGCACCTGGCTCTTCCATCGCCAAGCATCTCCCGAGCAGCGCAGCTCTGCCTGGGCCGTGCTGCCGCAGCCTCTGGGGACCAGCGCCCCGCGGGGGGGGGCGAGGGGCTGCCGGACCTGCACCCGCGGCTGGTCCGGCTGTGTGGGCTCTGCCAGCCCAGCCTCTGCATGGCCTCCTCACCACGTCCCCTGAGGCACCCAGAGGAAATCATCATCCCTCTTCTCCAGCATCCCAGGCGTTTTCTTTCTCGATAGCTTCAGAAGGGGCTCACATTTGCCACCCCTTGCCATGCTCGTGGCGGTTACCAGGCTGGTGGCTCCGCTGCCCTGGAGCTTGCTTTCTTCCTAATGCAGCTTGCCCAGAACCTCATCTGTCTCTGTCTCTGGTTCCCTCCAAATGCTGCTAATTTTTGCTGCTCTTCTACGAGCCTCCTGTCACCGTCAGCAAGGTCCTGCAGTGCCTCAGTGCCGGCAGAGCTGCTCCCGGAGGTGCGAGTGCCCGAAGGTACTGGCCTCAGTGTCCCCTCGGTGGAATGCTGGGCTGTCACTGCACTGAGAGGGAGGCRAGCTGTGTGTCATCACAAAGCCTGGCAAGTTCATTGATCTTCCTGAGAACATCAATCTGTCTTTCTAATACCACAATCAGGTGTCTTGCAGAACAATTTGCTGAGTGACAACACTCACAAAAAGGTGTTCACTTCCCTTCGACTCCCAGCAGCCAGAAATGCCCTCAGGGCTCGGGACCCTCCTGCTCAGGGAGCGAAGGTTTAACACTGGGGGAGTTAAACACTGGCCTCTGTTCTGTGTCGAATGGATCCTGACAGGCAGCACCAGCAGAGACGAGACGCTGACAATACCAACGTCACCTGCAAGAGCGCGAGGGTCCTGCTGCCACTCGTGCACGTGCTGGGCGCGTCCCATACACGAGCGCTGGCACGTGCTGGCCCACTGCCAGGCTTCCACGGAACGTGGTAGGCTAAATACAACTCAGGAGAAGTGCCAACCGAGTTTATTATATTGCCACGTCTGCTCCTGCAGTCTGTCATTTACATCTTACCCGCTACTCTCCATAGCAGTAAGCATGCATTAAATTTGCAGGACACAACAAACCCAGTGATGCCAGGCTGCCGAGGCTGCTATTAGCCAGAGAACTCCAGCAGCACACAGAGTAATTCATGGCATTCAAATGGATGTATTTTATTAACGAGGCCGTGCTGATTGCCCGTTAAGTAGCTCTATGTTAATAGCCTGCTGCAGATGCCCTTCTTGGGGAGCCATGCTGCACTTCCACAGCTGCTCGTCAAGCTCGAGCACCCGAAGTCACCATCCCTCTGCTCTCACATGTGCCTTGGGACCCCACATCACCACCTCTCCTCTCTCACGGGTGCCTTAGGACCCATGTAGTTCTCCCCAAGCCAGGGGCTGAGCCTCCGGCACCCTCGGGTCTATCGGGGCACAGAGCCGTTTGTTTCCTGCACTGTGAGGTGTTGGGCACCATAGAATCATTGTGGTAGAGCCTGTTCAATGCTCCTAAAGGGAACTGCAGCCCTCAGCTGGGGCTCCTGGGCTCGCTCTGCCAGGACGAAGGACGGTGTCAGTCCAGCAGTGACCGGAGCAGTTACCTGTGCTGCCACAACCATTCCCAGCTGTGCCATGTCCCTCACAGGGTAGGGTTGAGACAGAATTTCCACCCTCTTCGTAGTTCCCAAGTCAGGCAGTGGCAGGTTTTCATCTACAGCTGAGCACCCTGGGGAGCAACTCACTGCTGAACAGTTCTTAAAGGAATTTGAAAAACAAGCAGCCGCGTGAAGGGTTAACAGTTTATTATATTTTTTTCTGAGTGATTTTATCACTGTCGTTAGAACATTCATTGAACTAAGTGAGAAATCCATCAAGACGTGACAGCAATGTGCAGACTAATGGCTGTTAGATGGTAATAATTTTTAATATGATTTTTATTTCACTTAATTTCATATGTGCTTGACAAAAGGTCCCGTGTCACTAGGGAGCTGTGTGGAACTGGGAATACGCTGATGTGAAGGTCTATTAAACCAAGTGTTTGAAGTATTTTTAAGTCCCAACTTCAGAATTCCAGAGAAAACTCGGGCATTTTAACCTTTTTTGGCAAGAAGTCAATGAGACAGCAGGAAAACACCRCGTGCCAGCTCCACAGGGCGGATCAGCCGTATGCATACACTGTGTGTTTCTCAGCTCAAGCTCATTTCTCCAGGGCTCCCCTGAAATGCCCAGTGCAAAGCCCAGTTGACTGCTGTGCCCTGGTGGCTCCTCTTGCCTGGTCATCAGCCTGAGTTTGTCTGTGTTTGGGGTTAGGAAGTGTGGGACAGGACCAGTCCAAGGAAGGAAGAGTCCCCAAACCCTGGAGGCACCTTTGCCCATGGTCACCTTGTGCCTTTTCTTGCTGCAGCAAGTTGTAGAACATAATGTTTGTAAAGAAATTTGTGATTGGCTGCTGACAGGCACCACTGCAAATTAGTAATTAATATTAATTCCAATAAATCCTGTCAGTAGAAATAGAAATAGAAAAGGCCATTCCTGAAGTATCATCCTCTACAGCTGCAGCTGAGATCCAACCCCAGCCTATCCCAGCTATAACCCCAAGAGAGCAGGACCACCTGGCTTCTGTCTCAACACATCTTTACCTTGTCCATCTCAAAGGTCAGGAATTTGAAGTAAACCCTGACGTCCTTCCCTAGACAAAGTGTTTTGTTGTCTAGTGAATATGGAGATGGACTTTTCGGCATTTAACGCTGCCACATGGTAAAGTCAGAATGTCCTTGGCCAGTTGACGGCAAAGCCGTGGCCTCCCCTGGGCGAGGGAAAGTGGGATGAGGAGCTTTCTAATGCACATCCCATCAGTCAATTTTCCCTTACCTGCAGCTTGCCAAGGCACTTCTCCAAGAGGAAACCTCAGAAGATCTAGTGCAGAGGGGAAAGAGAAAAATCAAGGGCTGTTAAGGCGTAGATGGTGCCAGTGCCAGAAACAAATGCAAACACTTTGTTTTTAAATAAATATATAACAGAATTTGATTTGTGAAGGACTAAATCCCTTCTCCAAGGATCTGAGCATTGAATCCTCAAAGGTTTTACATGAATTCACTTTGGTACCTTGTTTTAACATCTCTTCCTAGGATGAGATCTCACCTGGTGTCCCACCTGTGGGAGGCCCCTGGAGCCCCGGCAGCCGTAGGGGAGCAGTGGACACAGCCACTGTGGCTGGTGGGGAGCTCAGCAGGACCAGCCAGGGAAAACACTGGTGGGGAGCCCCGCAGAGCCCTGAAAAGGCCAAACCCAGTGTGTCAGAGCTCCAGAAGACCCCAGTGCATCTGCTTTCTTCAACAGAATCTTGCCCTGGTTGCTGCGAATTTAGCAAATCCTCTCATCCATCATCTTAATCCTGGACACTGGGATTCAAAAGAGGGAGCCCAGACCCAGGAAGGCTTTTCCCCACAGATCATGTTATAATTAATGCTGGAAGACCTGTGAGCACCTTACACGATAGCAGAGCCTCTCGGTATTAATTGCAAGGACTCAAAAATATTGCTGTGCCTTTAACACAGAAGAAGGGTGATGTGTGCATGTGCACGCGTGCTTAAGTATATAATATATAATATTTGTAGTAAGAGTCAAGTATGGAAGCTATACATTCCCCTGATAAATGGGAGGCTTAATAGAAAAGCTTGAGATAGAGAGATTTTACACAATCTGACACTGGTTTAAGGAAGCAATATCAACCATTGTTTAATGTAATAAAAAGCCAGAGGTGTAAGAAATGATGGTAATTCTATTGTAACTGAACTCGAAGATCCCTGTCAAATATGAGTGTGAATGTGGCAGTTATTTTAGGTATGTTTGTAATCTTTGCAGGCGTTTTGTCAAGGAGGCACTGTGATATTAGTAAGAGTGCACAAAGGCTCGGCAATGGTGTCATGCACAATTAATGTCCCCAGGTAGCAACTCCATTAGTCTTATGAAGTGAGCTCACAAATGGGAATACTAATGGGGACGCGCCTTGGGGCATTTGCTGAGCTCACTGCGAGTTTATTTCATACCCTTTATGCTCAACACCAAATTTACCTAGCCTGGATTTAAAACGTGTCTCATTACACAGGCAGCATCCTTTTACTTCAGTGCTTCCCTTTTAACATGCAAGATTTGCAATTCTAATCATATCAAACCCTGACTACTCTTGCTAAAAGGGAAAAAAAGGGATAAATAAGTGGAAAAAACAATCTTACGATAAAAACTGTCTGGGSTTTTAATCTTCCCTGACAGGTTTTTTCCGTATGTACATACTGTAGGGCATGTGCTCCTGTTTGGGGACTCGGAGCCGCAGGTGGTGCAGCTGGAGGTGACAGGTTTGGGGTGCAGGACGGGGGCCCCACGGCGGGGGTGCAGGTGGGCACCAGCCAAGGAGGGTGCAGGGACAGCCTCTGCATCGCCCCAGCTCTGTGCTGCTGAAGCCAGGGAGGGAACCAGCAGCTCTTGGCTGGAGCTGCCTGGGAAGATGCTCCATGTGAGCGGGGCCATTACAGGTGGCCAGAGGGACACAGGAGGTGTCTGGGCAGCCTCGCCTGGGGGACGGGTCATTGTCCCCCCGAGACATGTGGCACAGAGGGAGGCTTTGCCATTACCTGTGTGAGTGCTGCCGATTCCTGTCTTGCTTGTTCCTCTCCTGAGAGCTTGCAAGGAGCAATACCCAGGCAGTGAAAATGTTGTCACTGCCTACCTGCAGAAACAGAACAGCTCGTTTATTTCCAAGCAAGCAAATCTTCTCAGCAAAGATTATTTCTCTTTCTGGAAAATAATCTGGAGGGACATCAGAATGGCAAGAGCAACACCATGTCCCTCTCCCGTCTCTCTCCCTACCCGTCTCCTTGGCCTGGTCCCAGTCAGGAGCACCCCAGCTATCACCATCCCTCTGGGTGCAGCCATTCCTGGGGGGTCAGGGTGGTCTGAATCCCCGGGGAGGTCTGTGTGCCCATTTACAGAGAGAGACCCTGCCCACAGAGCTCCCATCCCATCCCAGAGAATGAGCTGCCATCCTTGCTTTTGGAGGAGAAACGGAAATAACAAGCTTTTCCTAAAAAAAACAAAGAATGAGCATTTAAGTCCTGCTCTGACACACATCTGTATACTTACCTGGTCCTTCCCCCGCATCCCTCTGCCCATGGGGAAGGAGGGCATCCTGCTCCCTGTCCTGGAGCTCAGCAGCCACCCCTGCTCACAGCACGCTCGCAGGAAGGGGCATCTCCTGCCCTGGCAGAAAAGCCGTCATGTCACCACAACACCGGTCACGTGCCACAAGCCTTGTGGAGCAATGAGCCCTGGAAGGGTTGGGACATCCAGCAAACCGTGACAGATTAGAAACCTGTGGCCCCACRCAGTCACAATTCGAAGAGCCAGACTCTTGCAGCCCCTGCCGGTTCACCTGGGGAAACGGACCCCATACCCAAAACCAGATCCCCTGATCAACGACCGAGCAGAGCCAGATGTGGCTGTGGCCGCGGCCGTGCAGCCCCAGTGCCCCTGCAGCTGGACGGTCCAGCCCCACAGCTGGGCTGCAGAAGCAGCACCTGACGCCGCCTCTCCCAGCACCAAAATGCCAGATGAGCCCCGGACAGATTTATTTTCAAATCCTGACTCAATCACAGCATTGGATTTGTAATCACAGGCTCCAATTTTAGTGGAATAAATATACTAACAAAACTAATAGTTTGTTAGCTGCAAGGTAGGGACAATCAAAGTGTCTGCGGTGAAATACACGGCTCCTCGGGAGAAACCCCTACATGATAAAGACATTTGGAGTTTTATTTTTTTAAATAAATATATAGTGAGGTGTCAAGCTGTTCCCAGTGCATGCCACTCACTCACACTGCATGTGTGTGTGCCCCTGGTGGGGGGCAGGGGGTGTTGGGAAAGTTCACCGGCGTGTAACTGTCTCCAGCCACAGCATGAGCTGCACCGGGAGAGGACATAAACCAAAATGACTCCTCGGGAACCCAGAGGAGAAGCAGGAACTGTTTGGTGGAGAATTATAGCTATGGGTGAAATTAGATGTACTCAGAGCCCCAAGGCTGAGAGAAATAAAAAGCATTTTAAATGGAGTGTAGAATTCATATTCCTCAGTCACTTCCAATAAATAAATCCTTGACAATTTTTTCTGTAAACAGTGGTTACACTTTGCTCTATTGTCTCCACGTTGCATATTCCAGCTGGGACTGTGGACTCTGCACCCCAGCCAGGATGTGCTCACCTACCTCTGCCCAGGGAGYGCGACCGAGGGTGGCTCCGCAATGAGCCTGGCGGGGCCTGGGGGCTCAACACGCAGGTTGTGGCATCAGGCCCCCCTGCCACAACCCACATGCTTCAAGTGCCTCCAAACACCTGAATTCTCATGACCTCTCCTTTCCCTTCCAAACCCATGGGGCAAGGACCTGCCTGGAACCCCTACATGCCTTGGAGCAGTTCCCTGATGGGGCATCCCTGCAGGCAGTAGGACAACGCCCACCCCAGCGCCGGCTATGAAGAAGCACACACTGCAAGGGCCCTCTCTGGCCATTCAAATTTCCATTTCATGAACAAATGAAGCATTTTATACTTTACGACTTCCCTGCAATGGCAGTCATCCCATTCCACCTGTCTGGGACAAGACATGATGGAAGGAGAACACGAGTGCCGGGCTGTTGGCAGCTGGTGCCGAGTACACGAGAGGACACGTTCGCATTCACTTAAATTGCATTTTTTTGTAAGAGTAGTAATAACTCTTAGGGCAGCAACCACAGCCCTTCTCCTTGTGGGACTGTGGAAATAGGAGACAAGCTGGGCACTCTGGCGACAAGCTGGGGAATGCCTAAAGGTGCTTTAGGGGCCGCTGAGCCCCCATGCCTGCCATGCCAGCCAGGCTCGGGGACACTGCCACAGCGCATGCGCAGCCCCCTGTACTCCTCAGGCAGGAGCTGCTGGCATGGGGTCTGTGCAAGGGGCTGTGGCACTCAGGGGACACACAGTGAGCTCCCATTGCCCAGCCGGTCTGTCTGTGTGAGGGGGCTGCCATCCCACCCCAGCACTTGGCAGCTTGAGCAGCTCCTGAACAAAATGATCCTTGGCCTCTCCGGAGGCCCTTCAGCAGAGAGCAGAGATGCAGCACTGTGGGGTCACTCACGGGAGCACCATGGCCTTGGGTCAGTTCTGGGGAATTATGTCTTCAGAGTCTGTTACCKGTTGGACCACAAGCCCCTGGAGAGCCACAGTGTGAGCCAGGGGCTCCGGGCTGGGGGACTCCTTTTCACTGGCTTCTGGGGAAAGCTGGAGCATGGCAGGTCCAATAAACCTGCAGCACTGGAAAAATGCATGGAAAAATGCTGGAGCAGGCAGCTTTGCCAATCTGAAGTCCTTTGCAAGAGGAGGCAAATCCAGCTGCGATAGAGATTTAAAGCCAAAATCCATCACTCCTGTTGGTCTTCATTTGGAGCAGTTGGGCAGCATTTTTACTGGATTGAGAATAATTGATCTAAACAGCTGAGCAGTCATCAAGGTTGTTCAGCATTTCCTTCTGCAGAGAACTTTGATATTTCTTTTTATTTGAAATGTTGGGTGGATTCAACTTCTTTTTGAGGGTTTGCCCTGAATCTCTTTGGGAAAAGTCTCTTGTCCCTGGGGAATTTCTCCGAGCAGAACACAAAGACCAGGTATCTCTAAGGATCTTGGTGTTTAATTCGTAACTGCTGCTGCAGTAACAAAAATAGGAGGTTGTGCAGTTAATATTGGGGGGTAATTTCTGCTGCACTTCAGAGGGTGACTAATACAACAGCACTACAACAGCTTCAGCAACAGGAACCTGAAGAGCAAATGCAAATACARGCAGTTCCAAGGGGATCTTGGAAAACCAGCCAAACCGCCAGAGGAGATGATTCAGGTATGCTTTTCTTTCTTTTCAYACAAAAGATTTTAAATTTCTCTAGTAATTTTAAAAGAAAACTAAAACTTCTGCTATATGCTTATTAGACCACGACTAGCCAAAGCAGATGAAGAACTAGAGATGTGGAGACAACAGATTCAGCCCTATGCTCATGCATTTATTTTTGGCTAATTAAAGGTGTAAGATTTTTCTCTTTATTAAGTACTGTTGCCAAGCTCATTATTTGCTCACCCATAAACCACCTTCACTAGCCAAAGGTAAATCCCCTCTCTGTGGTGAGAGTGCTGTTAGTTTGTGTAACAAATCTCCCGTCCATGGTGCTGCTCCTTCCATTGGTGCCACAGTAACCACCAGACCCCCTGGACCTTGGGGATTCTGCAGGAATCAGAGAAAGAACATGCAAAGCACTGATCCTTTCCCACCTTGACCTGTGTCTTCCAGCCTCTCTAAAGGTGGCTGGATCTCAGCATCCCTCCACAGGTTGCTCAGGAATCACCTGTTCTCCCCAGCTCCGCTCCTGATTCCTGTGCTGCTGGCATGGCACACTGGGTGTGATGGAAGGGGCTGGGATGCCCAGCCCAGGAGGGGCTCAGTTTGGAGCAGGGCTGAGTGTGGAGCAGGGGAGTCCCCTGCAGAGTGGAATGGGGATGGTGGGCAGACTCACCTCCACCTTGTCCTTGCTTCCAACAAATCTGCTTGGTGGGAAAACCGAAGGGAAGAAAAGTACCAGAGAAAACCTGTGAAGAAACATCGGAAGCACCTCAGTCTTCCTCTGCAAATGGCTCCCAGAAGCACCAGCAGAGCTTTAAATCCCTCAAATGGGTTGGACAGCTGTCAGCCTGCAGTAACCCCTCTGCCTCTCTCCTTCCTTCAGGAGTTTTTCCCACAAAGTTGTTCACCACCACCACCCCTCCYGGGATTCAGGAAGAAGGAGAGATATGAAGAGCTTTTGTCTTCTGCTATGGAATCTCCATTTGGGAAACCCAAAGGAGCTCTGCCCACAGAGCAGTGGGAAATATTTACTTTGTCCATGTAACAGCATTCCTTGACACTGAAGCCTTCACTTAGGCTGATGGGGTGCCAACAAATTTACCAAACTTTTTGTAACTAGCAAGTTATTGAGTGTCACTTTAGTACAGTGTGTGTGGAAAACGCGTGGAAGGTGCCAAGAATGCTGCATAGTCTTTAACTATTACATTAAGCATCTGCTGCTGCCATTTATGGATCAGATAGCATTTTACTCTTGAGATATTTGATTTTATTACCTTCTAGGGAGAGAGCCAAACAAGTGTTCTTATTGATTTGCACATTAAATATATTAGTAATAAAACAACATCTCTGTAAACCAATTGTAAAATCAATATTAATTGGTACCAAAATATCCCAAGTAGTTGAATTACAATTAAAGAGGGTAGCTTTAAAGCCTCCTCCCAGCCCAGAGGTGATGCATCCAAATGAGAGAGGGGCACCAAATCTGAGCAGAACAACAGTGTTAGAGCAATTAACACCTGTTCCAAGTAAAGCATGGAGAGACACTCAGATGCGTTTGAGAAGAGCAAAGGTCATTGAGATTAAGTTCATGGAGAGCAGCTCACTTGGGCTGCATGGGCACATATTCAGCTGATTAAACCTTGTGRGAACAGATCCAAACCTCACTTCTGGTTTTGTCTGCAGGACTGTGCTAGGGTCTGTAAGGTCAGGTTGGGCAGAGCTGTGGGGTTGCGAATCTGATCCAGGGTCCCAAAGCCCAAGGCAGAGCTCAAAGAGCACAAGTGATGGAAGTGAAGAGCTGCTCAGAGAGAGCAGAGCCTGAGAAACATCCTCTGCACCCAATGGTGAAACTCTCACATGGGAGAATTGCGTCAGGGCGTTGCCCAAGCCACATCCACGGAGCCAGTGCCCACACTGTCCCCCCGGGACATGCTTGAGAGCTCTGGGGCTCCATTGCAGATGCTGGGCTGTGTCCTGCCCTCGGAAGAGGGCTAAGGAACACCTCCCCTGAGTGTCAGAGGCATTTGACAAGAGTGATGCAATGATCGCTGGCATCAATTGGCCTTGCTGGAGTTCCCGTGGCTGCCACCRGTTGGGAATCTAGTCCATACTTTCTATGGGGGCAGAAAATCCTGTCTAAAAAGACAAACACTTGGCACCCACAGGTAGGGCTGGGCTCACTAGTGGGTGCTCTGTCCATGTGATGGAGTGTAACTCAYGCGTGGGCATCAGCACCCACCAGACACCACAGCACCCCAGCGCCACGTACCCTGCTCCGCCTGAGTCGGCCCCACCCRAGACTCAGGCACCCTCGCAGGAGCAGCAAAACACATCTTGTCTGSGCTATCACTCCCCAGCTGGGAGACTCCTGAGACAGCCACAGGTCCATTCCCACGAGGGAGTCATGGCTCGCCACCCACCAYCGCCCACGTTGGCCCTCTGGGACAGATCCACCCGAAACACTGACTGCAGAGTGGTCAGCTGAGCCTCCCCTCAGCCGGGACTGCACCGCGCTCACCACGGGACACAAACACCAGTTGGAAATGTCTGAATATTAATTACCTCAGCAACCTGTCAGCAAACAAGTGAGAGTCCAAAAACTCTTCACAGAAATGATATGGTGAATAATGGTAAATAATTAATGACATTGAAAAATGTTCATGAAAAATTCTTAAAAATACATTATTTATTACAATTATTCATCAAGTTCTGTTTGACATARATTTTCCTTTATTTTTTCTTAGTAGTTACTCTATTGTGAAAGTTTAAAATGTTTAATTTAGTGGCATTATATTTTATTAACTTTTTTTGCTTCAGGGCCTGCAGAAATTTTGCATTAATGATTTGTACCTTGATAAATAATTACAACAGACCATTGTGGTTTAAACAG
>JACAXG010000076.1:591445-663945 GCA_018881555.1 Amblyornis subalaris
AGAAAACAAGATAAACAATCTGCAGGTGGATTTTTCTGTGATGTCCCAGAATGGGATAGGATGAAAATACATATACTACAGCACTCGGAGAGGGCACATGTTGTGGACATGCTCCCAGGCTCCTGTGCAGGTCCTGGGGTCACCTAGTCTCTCCAACTTGCATCCAGAAGTGGGTCTCCACCATCTGGAGTTCACTTCAACTGTATTTTGGAATGGAGAAATAATTCTAGCCTCTTCCCAAGCCAAATCATGCCCAAGTTAAAGTGTCCCCACTTTCATGCATTTGCAGTGGTGAAACTGCGTATTCGCCTCGGAATCTGATATGGAGATGCACAATTTCCTGCCTTGCATAACTCAAATCCAGAGCTCTTCCAACTCAACTTGCCTTCACTCTGCAAAAAACAAAGCTGCAGGTACCTGCCAGGCTGTTACACAGGGATCACGTCACTGCCAAGACCAATTGTGTTCACACGCAGCATCTCCCCAGTATTTATCTGTTTTATGTGGCTTATCAGGTGCCAGCAAAACCTCTGTTCCTGACGGGGTAATGCAGGCTTGCAGGCAAGAGGAACCCTCTGGCTTATACCACATCCATTACTAATCCACCGAGACGCAGCACATCAATAACAATGCTTGAAGGGAGCGGAGCTGCCTCGCAGCCCCTTTCCCTGCACACGCATTCAAGCCGCTGAGCTCCGGGTGCTCCCAGAGCAGGAATTTCGTGCATGTAACTCCAGTCTGGGTGGGAAGAGGTCTGTTCTGTATGCCATGGGGGTCTGTGCTTGACAGAAGGAAGCCGATGGAATTGGCTCCACTTGGACCCCCGTCTGCTTTTACAACCCAGCCTCTAACCGTGCTTTCACGTGAGAGCTGCCGCTTCGACTGTTCCCCTGGTGCACTTCAGGCAGAGCCCTGCTGCAGCAGCAGAGTCTCTTCTTCATCATTTGGCTTAAGACTGGCATTATATAAGCATTTTAGTGTGCCTCTTCGTGGGAGGGAGACATGGGACAAGCTGTACCTGCCGCTGTGTGACCTGGGCCCAGCAGCCACGCTGGTTGTCAGGTGGCCGTGTGGGCCAGGGCTCAGCACCGTGTGGCTGGGGACAAGCCAAGGCCCCTGGCCCATGCTGACATCCCCCAGGTGCTGCCCACAGCCCTCCCTTCCCATGCCAACTCCCCGGGGAGCCCTGCATGCACTGGCACCCCTAAACCCTTCCTGCCTGCGGCATGGAGATGCTCCAGCACTTTGGCATTTAGGAAAGTGTGCTAATTTTGCAGGGGTTAAGCAAGGAGGAGAAAATCGGTGACAATGCCTGTGCCGGRAGAGCAGGCGAGAGCTGTCCCTGGACACCTGGAAAGCAGGGGACACCCAAGAGCTCCCCGTGCAAGAACGACCCCCTGCCCAAACCATCTATCATTAACTCCCATTTAAGAGAAGAAAGAAGCTGTGCAAACCATTAGGAAGATAATTGGTCTCTTCTCTGTGTTTCAATAAAAGCAAGGGACAAAATACCGTGTATGTGAAATAAGTACCTTAGGATAACAGCACCCGTCACCTTGACAACTCGGTCAGAGGTCTCGGCGTGGCGGTGCCTGTTCAGTGAGGTGTGAGGAATAGAGGACGCCGGGGACAGGGGGAAGATACTTGTCTGACCAGCAGAGATGTGAGCACCACAACAGCCTGTTAGCTGTAGGATTTCTAAACAGCCAGCAGCTTTCACAAGAAAACGTTACAAAAATAACCCCTGCGGAGCCGGGGGAGCAGCGCTGGGAGCAGTCCCGGCCGCGCCGCCGGTGCCGGGCTGTGACTCGCTGTCACGGGAGAGCCCAGAGCCTCTGCCGGCACCGAACACGGGGGTGCCAGCAGCTCTGACGGGGTTCCGCTCACCCTGGGACAGCGGGTTCCCCTCTGCTCCCCGCCGCAGGGACCGCCCGAAGCGAGCGCCCGAAGCGCCTCCCGCCCTGCCCGGCCCGCAGGGGCGCAGGGCCGGGAGCGGCCGCGGGGCCCCGGCTCGGGTGGGGCCGGTGGGCGCGGGTCTGGTGGGCGCTCGCAGGGACACAGCTCCACCAAACCCTCCCAAACACACCAACACATAAAACAACATAATATTGCAAACAAAAGGTGACAAGGTAACATACTAATATGAACAGACACAAAATCAATAGGAATTTCTATTTAGGTAGGAAATCAATAGGAATTTCAAGGTAGGAAAAAAGGAAATTACTTACCTTTAATTTGAGCTCTCTTCAAGTCTGGTTCTCCATAGATGGGCAGCGGGGGCTGGCGGGGCTGAGGCAGCAGGAGTGCCGTGGGGACGACGGCAGGGGCAACCTCCGCGGCTGCACCGGGGCCACACGTCACCCCACCGAGGTCCCTGCCCTGCCCCGCGCCCGTGGAAGTGGAGCCATGGCCCGAACCAACCCTTGGCATCGCTGGCTGGAGCAGGACAGGGCTTTGCTGAGCCAGGTGGGCACGGAGGGGAGCGGGTGCTGCACAGACCCCTCGGGCGCTGCGAAGGGAGAGCCCGCAGCGAGGGGGGTCGGGTGCCCGAGGGGTGCAGCGACGGCACAGAGCTTCAGTTTCTACTGTCCTCATCCAGCAGCGACAGCACTTCCATGGCAGTGTTTGCAAAATATGAACATCCTCGGGAAGAAAAAGTCAGTGCAAAGTGCCTGGGATGTGGCAGCTCAGCCCTTTCCCTGCAGGACGATCATGCAAATGGGCTCACTGGTCCGTGCAGAGCCCTTCTGATTCCAGCATGCTTTGGCCAAGGCTCCCGACTCTGGCTGTTCGTTACTCTCAGAAAGATCAGGGCCTCAGTTTCAGCCCCCTTAAATCAAAAGGTGTTATGAAAGTGAGAGATTACTATTTTGTTAAAAGCAGGGCTAGCTGTGCCTCAAACTCTGCCCCTTCGCTCACTTAAAATTAAAAGACTTCTAGAAGTATTAGTATTCCACTGAGGATCTCCAAATCACCTCCTGATGTAGTTGAAGGTGGAAACAATTTTAAGCCACTGTTTACAGCTAGTTTTGAATGCAGCAGCAAAGTCCGGTATACCAGTATTTTGCGTTTCATTCATTCAGGAGCGCTAAAATGGTCTGATGTGTTTTAATTTACACAGGATGGGAGGGAAGCAGGAGCTTTGGTAAGGAGTGGGCAAGATGTGCCTTCGCCAGGGAACTGCAGAGCCCCGAGTGCAGATGTCTCTGGCTGTAGGGGCAGAAGGCAGCGTGCCAGAGCTCCAGCTCCGTGCCTTGGGCTGCCATAAGTTCTCTCATGGCATCCAAAGGTGCATTTCTGCTCCTCCCAGCTGGGACTGGGCTCCACACGGCCGGGCAATGCCTCCTTGGCAGCTCCCCCTGCCGCAGCCACAGCAGAATGAGGGCAAAGTCCATCTGGCCCTGGATATTAATCCTGGGTTGTGTCTCCACTTTTCTGCTGTCATGGGTTGCTTGAAACGCACATTAAGCCCACGTATAACTGCATTGATTGGAATAGTCAATAAGGGGAGACCTTTCCAACAGAATATAAACAAAAAAAGGGAAAATAACCACGTACAAAGGATTTTGTTGGCACTTCTCGTGGTCCTTTTGCCAGAGGCCCGCATGGTGCTCTGTCCCACCACAGAGGTGCTGGAGACCTCCTGAGGGGATGGTATCTGGCAAAGGGAAAGAAGCAGTGGTAGAGTGCAGGTTTTSCAGCACAACCTGGCAGTGTCCCAGCTTGGACCTCTGTGAAAACCAGCAACAAATCAGCTCCACTTGCTGAGGACACTAAATTGAGGTGAGTGCTGAATGAGCTTGCACCAGCACAACAAAAATCCAAAGGATTTTATCATCTTTGTAGCAGAAGGGACATATGGTAAATAAAATTTAACGCTGCCAAATGGGGAGAAATGTAAAATGGCCTAAGAACGATAAAGCAAAGAGCAGCATGAATGGAGGAGAACTGGTGCAAGAGGGAGGATACTGGAGATAAAGAAACCACTGAGATAATTACAAAAGCATTGAACGCATCCGTGGATATTCACCCTGGTTGCAGAGTAGCCCCAGCCTTGGCAGAGCCAGCTGGTCCAGTGCCATGTGGGAACTGGCTCCTGCAGGCACTGATTGTCCCTGTCCCTTTGTCTCTCTCCCGCGTTTGGATCTCGGAGATCCATTCCTTCCTGACACCCCTCCTGGGGACTGCAAGAGCTTATCTGACATGTCATCTCCACCGTTAGGGTAGGTCAGAACTGAATTACTGTCTCAGGGGGAGAGTAATTCTGTACGAAGGTCAGGACATTCCCCAGATTTCATGTTTTTAGTCTGGACTTTCCATTCCTCGATTCTGGCTTCTTAATGTGACCCAGTCCTTAACTCCCTTGCATTCCTGGGGCAGTAAGGCCACATCCCAAGCCCAAATTGTGCTGGGGTTCAGAGGCAGGCACAAGGCTTGTGGGCCTCTTTCACCTTTAATGAATAACACCTTTTTTCTCCCACCATGGAAACTGCAGCCAACTTCACATTTCCCTGCAACACCATGCTTGTGCCTAATTAAGCTCTATTAATACTAATGAACAGACTCACCATAGCCCATCACTTTAGTTCTTAATCTAATGCCATGTTGTGACACTTGTTCAATGATGATTTCAGCCCATGAATCAAATCATTGTGGTTCAGCCCATATGCCCAGCTCCCTTCTCACGTGGGAGCGGAGAGAAAACTAGGCCAGCATATAGCAAAACTGGATAAGGAGCTTCTAATTAAATAAAAAGTCAGACATGAGGCTGGGTTGTCCCAGTGTGGAGCAGCAGCTGCGGGAAGGGGCAGAGGTCCTGTGCACGGTGCTTCAGCCCGAGCAGAGCCCGACCTCAAAGCTCCTGCGCAGAAGGGAAAGAGGCACAGAAAAGGAGCAAAGAACGACACCAAGGGGGAAGGCGTCGCTAATGAGGAAGCCCCAAGAGTCCCTTCTTTCTTTTTTTTCCTGTTCCACATCCCAGAGAAGAACTGAATTCATTTATTCCAGGAGGAGAGGCCACTCCTGCACTGAGTRCTGGCTCCTGGGATGAACAGTTCGTGTCAGATTTGCAAATTCTGAAAAAAAACCAACTCTCCTTTAATCCCAAAGGCATCATGAAAACAAAAATGCTCTTTATTCCTGATATGTTCCTATTGCTAGTCATTTAGCTTTGCAGGGTGATGCAGAATTTAATTCTTTCTATACATGYGGAAAATTCCCAAACTTTGTGTGTTCCTCAGGTACTGGTTTCCAGTTACAATGGACCACAAAGCACCACATCCGTGCTGGGTGCTGGACTGGGGCCTCCATTCTGTGCTCTCTTTGATGCTGCTGAGTTATTCAGGTGGGAGACTCCACTGAATACAAAGGTTCAAAGAAGAAACATTAAAGTTAGAAAATCCCAGGTTTYCAGAAGTACTGGAAGTGAAAAAAACATTTCAGCCAGGTTGATTTATGTTTAAAATACTGAAATATACTGCTGCACTGATCGCTTTGAATTGTGCTGTCATGCTGGGTGGCAGAAAGAGATGAGATTTTTCAATATGTTAAAGTGTAAATGTTGTTAAAAACACAGTATTAGGAGATTAAGATTCTGACCCTTTACGTTCCAATGATCGTAAAAATCAGACTTGCAGCCCATTACGGAACAGCTTGCCGAGGCATCACACTGAATCACTCCACCACCAGGATGCTATAACCCTGCTCGAGCTTATTCATAGGCATCTGCTGATGTGGCATCTACATCAAACTGTGAATGCAAATGCAACTTGGAGGGCTTGGATGTGCTTTAACAAACCCTGCCAGGTTCCCCCTCCTCATCTCAGAGCTCTGGGGGAGAAAGCGGCTCCCGCAGCCGTGGGACATGGCAGCCACGGTGGCCACACAGGGACACCCCGTCACAGCGCCGGCCCCACCGCCCGCCACGGCTCTTCTTCTTTCTTCATTCATCCTAAATCAACCTCACTGTGTACTGGCTGCAGGGAGCAGTCCGAATCTGGACAACTCCATGGAGAAAGCCCCATCGATTACAGTTCATTAGGCCTCACTTTTTAGAGGAGCATAAGACAAGCAGCTGCTTTGCTGTGTACACGGACCCGTGTCCCCCTGTGCAGTCAGCGTGGGCACCGCTGGGTCCCTCGGGCACCCAGGCCAGGAAATTATCATTTCCATCTAAATCTTTAGGTCAGAAGGCTGCCAGATGGGGAAGAGATATTCACCCAAGACACTGCCAAGGACTTGCCTGTCCCCCTCGGCCAGGGGCTGGTCCCCAGTGGCACAGCTGGGCTCATCTCCTACCAGGAGAGGCAGGGACAGGCAGTGCCACCAGCTGCGGGTGCAGCCTCTGATCCTTCCAGCAGCGGCAATTATTTAATGTAATGAGGAGGATCCAAGCACTGGAACTTTTCAGAAAGATTTAATGTTTTATGACAGACCAAAATTGTGTAATGAAAAAGCCTGATTTTGTGTGTGGGAAGATACTTAGAAATAAAACGTGTGCTGGTGCCTGAGAGGCTGAGGCAGATGAGTTCTGGAGCCCCCTCTCAGCCCGACCTTCCTCCCGGGCACCCTCCTCCAATGGGACAGCACTTCTCACCCATCCCACCACCCCCATCGGCAGGACACGGCCCTGGCAGTGGCACCGCAGGGACTGTAGGACAGCTCAGCAGCCAGGCTGAGCCTCCAGCGCCCTCCTTATGGACAGCCGGGGTTCGGCACAGAAACATGCAGATTCTGGCTTTTATTTGAAGCAGGTTTGAAAGAGCAGTGAAGGTTATTGAAAACATAACGAAAGCTCCTCCTTATTTCATTAAATACAAATGTGAGTGGGGTCATCAGTTTTTATAGGGGCTCGTAAAGCATCCCTCTTGTTCAAATAGGCTATCAAATCACCCAGGGCTCCTCTCTGTGAGGAGCGCAATAAACCCAGAGTTTCTTCTTTAAGAAACTCATCTCAACATCATAATAAAATAACCTTAAATAATACAGTATGGAACAGGTTTTCAATAACATAATTATAGGCTTCCATTTTTTTCCTGGCAGGTCATTTCTTGGTATCTATTTTGGATGCCATATTGCAGAGGAAGGGGGTAGGGATGGAAGCATGGGTGGATTTTGAAGCATGGGCGGATTTTGAAGCATGTCCTCAGGTCACAGCAGATCACCTTGCCTTTCCTTTGTGTGATGCAGGCACCGAGAGGCCTGGGGAAGCCGGGCAGAGCTACAGCCTGCAGAGATAGGACAGCAGAAGTGCAGGTTAGCTCGGGTCATGCTTCTGAGCACCAGATCCTGTGGCAAATCCTCCTCAGAGCCGCCTGGCCAGCACAGGGGTGGTCAAGGTTTAGATAATCTTCTGTCTGTGAAGGATGGAGGAGGAACATCCATGGACGGGGCCAGCAGGAGTTGGTATACTTCAAAGCCTTCACAATCATCTGGCAAAAAACCCCCAACATTTTATTTTGTTTGCTTGATCACAGCACTCATTCAGAAAGGATTTTAGGTGGACAAGTTGCCTGGAATAAGATCTTTGCAAAACCTAAAGAGATGTATTTATTACCTCAAGGTTCAGTCTAGCTCTTGAGTGGGAAGGACAGACAGTCCCAAGGAGCATTCAACCCTTTTCATGTTCCCCACCACCTGTCCATGCATGAACCGAGCAGGAGAGCATCCCCACTGCTGTTTTTCCCTGGAGCTCCTCATAGCCTCTAACCAAGCATGTGAAGCCAAATGCCAAACTCATTTTGTTGGGTGGATGTTTTTACCTACCTACAAACACTCCAGCCATGCAAGATTTCCTCAGAGGTAAGGAGGGGCCATCTTCTCTCGGTGCCACCAGTCCCGTGGTGCTTCTGTGGCAGCCTGGCCAAAGGCACCCAGTACATCTTGCAGCTGCTGGGTTAATGGCTGGACTTGATGATCTTACAGGTCTTTTCCCACCAAAACAATTCTATGACTCTCCAATTTTCCCTTTGTCCTCTCTTCTGGGTGATGTGAATCCTGGGATCTGCCCAGAAGACACAGCATTCCCCTTCCTCCACCACCTCGGGACAGTGCAGTCCCTGCAGGAGTGTGCACATTTTRCACAGATTAAAATCTTTAGCAGTGTATCTGTTTCCCTTCTTTTGCGTAATTGGTGGCTGACCCACCTGTGYCATGGAGTGTCATTAGTCCCCAGGAAATGGCTTGCTGGGCAAGCAAGTGGTGTGTATGTTTCAGACCTGTCACGATTTTAACCCTCTGCTTATTTACCTAAGTTCTATCTCCCCTTTATTTGGAGCAGCAGTCTGATTTGTAATGGGTGGGTGTCCACAGGGTGTCACTGATTCCACTCAGGCATTCTAGCTTCAATTTTAGAGAAGGTGCATTATTTTTTGCATGCTTACATTTGAAGCTTTATTCACAAATAATAATTAGCAGATGTTTGCAATAGGCTCTAAGTCTGAGCTACTTCAGGGCAACACACACGAATCTCAAACCAGGGTGATGTAACTGCAGAGCCAACTCCTGTGCACAAGTTACGTGCCCAAGTGTAGGCACACACCCCATCCCACACACTTGTGTGAAAAATCAATCCGTGTACATCATCTGCACGTGTTTGCAGATAATACAAAGTTGTGTTTAAAAAAAAGGAAGAAAGAAAGGCCTCAAGTGGCAGAGCAGTTAAGGAACTCCTAGGTGTTTTTAATAACATTGATCAGCCCAAATGAAAAAAGCCAGAGCAGTGGGAGACAGGAGCAGGCAGCAGATGCTGACATTCTATCACAGCAGACACATATTGACTAGCGGTCTGAACAAGTCACTCACTCATCAGTGGCCGGCCTGATTGAGTTGCCTGCAGCCAGTAAATGAGCCTTCCATCCACTGTGGGTCGAAATGAACTGCAATCTTTTCAGACCTCGTTGTTGGCCAAATGAGAGATTTAAAACCCCGGAGGACTCCAAATGAATTTACCAAGGAGCCACAGTGACTAACAAAGCTACAATACATCAGCGCCGGGGCACTGGATATTACACACACTGCTGGGTGATCAGCACTGGGTATTACACTGGCCGTGCTGATCAGCCGTGCTGAGCGATGCAGAGGTAACCAGATTAACCAGCACCAAGTGTGTAAACCTTTTATGGGTTCTTTAAGGATTTAAAGATTTTGATGAGAAAACACTGCAAGCTTCCCAGGGGAAATTTGCTGTTATTGATTTAATGTTTGCTTGCATGCTACCTGTCAATTTTCCAAGAGCTTCAGCAACAAAATTTGTATTTGATATTTGACAGATCTTTTCCTAGTTTGCATGAGAAGAGCAGCAGGGTGCTTTCGGAAAGAGMTCTTTTTGAAAACGAAAGAAGGGTGACTCCTGCACACACCCTTTTAGCCAAGACATAATCTCAGGTTAAAATGAATTCCAGGACCAACTACAAGCTCCAAACACTTCAGAGGATGGCTAGGGATGGGTCAGACTGTCTGAATTTGTCAGTCAAATGGGGACATTCCAACCTTGTTCAGGGACTGGTTGATGAAATATTCCTCACCCATACACATGCATGTGCGTGTGAACATATTGCACGTGGTCATGATGAAAGAGGAATTTTATTGACTCTTCCTCCTGACTTAGACCCAGACTAGGAAGTTCAAGTTTCTCAGGTCTGTTCAGGCATGCTGAAAGTGTGTTTGGTGTGCTGAGACCAGGGATGTGAGGGGAGCGCTCAACAGCATTGGGCTCAACCAAAGCCATCAGAGAACTTCCAAAGAATCAAATGTAGAGCACACATGCGTCCAGTGCAAAGACCACAGAGGGCAGGAACCAAGAAAGGGGCACTCTCTCCATGTTCCCTGCAGGTAGGAGGAGGGATTTCTCAGAGTTTCTCCAGTTTGAGGGACCCAACATGGCTGGGAGAAAGGCAGAGCCCTCTTCTTCCACAACCTGCCCTCTGCAGCCCAGTGCTGCTCCCCCCAGGCAGTGACTTTTCCATTCCTAACATTTCGATGATAACAAATTGTTCACTAGCAAGAGAGACAAATGCAATGCTCCTTCCCTCTCACAGCTAATTCCTCCCTCTGTGCAGGTCCTGACCTGCTCCCTCTCTCGCTGGAGCAGAGCACTGTGCAATGATTCAGGCCAGGCTCCGCTCCCTGCTCTCCCTGGGCGCTCTCTCTCTATCAGTGCACCCCCAGAACCACACGGTTCTGTTTTGGGGTTACTTTATTCCAGCTGGATGTAGTAAAATGGTTTGTCATCTCCATTCTTTTTGCTGCAGTATCCTAGAGGAATATGCTCTGGAATGCCTTCAGCAAGAGCCTCTAATCTGGAAGAGTCATTTCTCCCTCTGCCTCTTGCAGTACAGGAGGAATGCAGTGGCTGCTGGCTGGAAAATTAGCCCAGGGAACTCTCTCCTCTGTCTGTCTCTCACCTCATTAGACTAGTGAGAAAATGTAATTGCAAGTCTCTCAGGCTTTCTCCTCGAAGGCTGGTGGGGCATTGTGCTTCACAAGGGCTGGGGGAGGGAAAGCTGCACCAAGGGTGTTGGCACCGCACCTCAGCCCAGCCGCCCACTTCCAGCCACATGCCCCACGAGGGCTGCCCCCTCCCCAGGGCAGCTGTCCCTGTGCCACCCCACGTGGCACCAAGGCAGGGGCAGATGGTGCTGGGCACCGCGGGGCTGGGCTGACCCAGCACGAGCAGAGACCACTGCTCTGCCAGGCACTCGTGTGCAGGGCTGGGCAGGGACAGCATGGGGATGGCCACACTGCCCCCCCGGGCCACACTGTGTTCGGGTGGGTGCAGGGCTCCACTGGGGAGAATGTGGAACACGATGTGGTGCCCATGTTGGTCACGGCTGGCTTCTTCACAGGCAGAGGCTGCTGGTGCCACCACGGTCCTCCCGGCACGGCCAGCGCAGGGCTCACAGGAACACCACTCTTCAAACCTTCAGTCCCAGTCTGCAGCACCAGTCCCGACCTCCTCTGGTTGTTACAACTGTACCTTCTTTTCCTAGACTGGATTAATTTGCCTGCCTGCTTTACCAACACTGGGATTGCTAACTGCAAGCACCAAATATTTGCTGGGAGGTGAAGCCACAGATCCCATTGAAAGGCAGTCTCTGCCCCTGAGATCCAAAATAAAGAGGGATGTTTTTCACACCGGCCCCTGGCGCACACCCGTGTCGGGGGTGTGTGGTGAGGTTAACGAAGGTTCATACGCAGAGGCTGGTTTGGTGCAGGACAGGAAATGCTGAGGCTGAGTCCAACCAGCTCAGCAGTAACGTGTCCACCGTGTGTTTTAAGGCAGGAAGCAACGCCTCAGCTGAAATCACTTAAACAAAAAGATTGCAGTGAGGGGCATAATGCAAGAAAGTAATAAGGTTTAAAACAGGTCAGAGCCCTTTCCCTGCTCCACTGCTCCTGAGTGAGATGCATTATTTAATGGTCTTTGGTCACCGCTGATATACTGTTGATGAAATAGATGATTTTGTTCAAAAGAGCATTAGAGAAGAAATATACAATACTGCATTACACTCCAGCACAGTTCCCTCTCTGGTAAAAGCCGATAGATTGAAGGTTTTTCCTCTTGACAGGAAAGCAAAGCAGTTGAAATGAAAAGTCTTATGAAATGGCAAATACAAATGGTAATAATGCCACCATATTCAAAATTAAATTGTTGTAATTTTAGTTTCTGAGCATGGCAAAGTAATACAATATTCAGCACAGGCTTGGGGAGCAAAACCCTTTGGCAATAACGATGGTGCCTCATGAGCTAACCAAACCATCTTTTATAAAAATGTGGAGTCTGATGGGGCTCTCCATCAGCCACAGGAGCTGTTGCGTTGTGGTACCCCAGACGAGGAGCCTGTGGCTGCAGTGCTGCACTCAGCCTAGGGAGGTCTCTCCTGAAAGGAAAAGATGTTTTAACTGTCCAGATATGTTGGATTAGAGATCAGATTGATGACAGTCTGCAGCCAGACCTCGGTGGTATCAAGACAGAAGAGCTGGCTTGCCCTTTTTGCTCCACCTGGTTATTTCCAGGCATGGCTGAAGAGTCTGGTGTGGTGCTGGCAGCAAAATGGCACTGCCAGCACCCCTGTGGCAAAGGGTACTGCGGGTGAGATCCATGGGCGAGCAGGGCTGAAAAGGGGTTGATTGCTGCCTGTTGTCTGCTCATGAGTTTGCCACACAAGGAACCTCCCCATTCCTGTAGCAAGCGGGCAAGTGTCTGCCTCTCCCACTCCTCCTGCCTCTCCAAGCCCTGCAAATAGCTTTCGGTATTGAATCTGCGGATTGCAACTGCTCCGTGTTTGAATAGCCTGCTGACCTTTCCCAGTAATGCCTCTTTTATAACCTTCATCTTCTGCAGGGGTTCATGCCATCCCTGTACTTACAGACCAGGAATCCAATGTGTAATGATAACATGGAGCCGGGCGCTCCAGCCGTGCAATTATTCTCCCTGCGTCCCTGTTTACGCTGTGACTTTCATCGCGGTTAAATGCTGCTATTTTCTTTTGCCAGGCCCTGGGAGAGACTCGAGTTTGCCCTCGACAGGTTCGAGTCTCTTCTGCCAACAGAAAGATATTACAATGCATATAAATGTCGTGTCTATCTGAGCGCAGGCGCTCGGCAGGTGGGGCCAGGCCCCTCGCGGGCCGGGCACAGGGGGGCCACAGGGGGACTACAGGGGATGTGGGGCAACCCAGCCCCTCCTCTGACACAGGGCAGGTCTGTGTCGCTGTGCTTGCCAGCAGTGGAGCCAGGGTCTGCAGGCTGCAGGGCCCTGTCCCTTGGGGAGCAGCTGGCACTGCAGAGCAGTGCCTGGGAACTTGCCAGGGAAATTCTGGAATGACCCCATGGGCAGAGAGCACAACCTGAAACAGGACTGACCCCAGCTCGTCCTTTCTGTCGCTGTATCCCCAGATGGAGCCTCAGTAAAACCAGTGGGAACGTGACCAGCACACATGGCTCTGGGCCAGCCCTGTGCCAGCAGGGTCCAGGGCTGGTGGTGGAAGCCCCTTTGGATGGGTGCTCCCTGCGCCGGGCTCCCGGCTCCCGGCAGCCGTGCCAGACATCCATTACACAGTAATGGGGGGAATGCAGCAAAAACGGCAGTGAGAGAAAGGAATACATCATTGGTAATTATCTCTAACCAGAAATCTCTTCCACTGCTCCAAGCCCCATCATTCCAGCCCTATTCTAATAAAGTGACACCTTTTTAATTATGGTAAGGACAAATCTGAAATTCCGGTAAGTAATTAGCAGGCATAATTTGCCATCTCTGACACAATGTGACTTTATCACAGGTTACCCCAGTACAAGGCATGAGTGCAAGGCTGCTGTATATCCTCTTTTAATTTTAGAGAAACCCAAACTGTCCATTTATTTTTATTACAATGTATTTCTCGAGTAGTTGAGTGGACAGCACTGAGAGTGCTCCGAGAGTGCAAATAAACAGCAGCAGCCTTGGAATGTTAAATTTAAGGGTTGTTTTCAAGAACAGGACACTTAATTTAACAATAAACTATGTTTTTATGTACCTCCATGATACCCAGTGTTACCAAGAGCACAAGCTAGCTGGGCCCATTCAGAGGTGTGCGGGACCCACTGAGCCATTCAGCCCGGTTTATTTTCAGTGAAAGGAGGTGCCCATCAAACCGGAAAACACTTCCACATTGCAACCCAATTATTTATTTGCGCTTCCAAAGGCTGCTTCCAGTTTTATTGTCTTCCTCCGTTCTCCCCTGCTATTTGCATGTGTGCTCCGAGGGTGGTGCTTGGTGCTGCTAATGGGCATAATATTAAATCCTGCAAACCCTGGCTAAGAGATTTTTCTTAAAGAATCACAACCTTTTGTGGAGTCGATGTACAGTGTGGCAAGGTTCCTGATGTCCCTGTGACTCCTGAGACTAATATTCTTACGTCTAATATATTTTTGAGAAATGTGTACTGTGGGCTGAATCATGAATACTTTAAGTTTGAGCCCTGCTGTCCAGTTGGGATTAGTCAGTTAAGCTGTGTGGGTTTATTTCTCCTTGATGAGGGGGCCAGTGCTCCAAACCTGAGTGCTTCTCTATGAATAAAGGATTTGAGATCTGATRTACCAGGACATGCAAAATAGACACAGTTGTTGGGGCTCTCTTGTGTGCATGGCCCAGCAAAAATCCTCACGTTCCTTTGGGAGCTGCAGCAACTGGGACAGCAGCAACTGTTCAGGAAGAGGGAAGCAAAACCAGTACCTCTGCCCCAGCAGGTGGGAATGGCAGAGGTGCAGGTCAGGAGCTTACTCGGGCACCAACACAGTCATGAGGTGGCCAAACCCAGCCAGGCCTCACCCCCGGGACCGAGCTGTCCTCAGGCACCTCACGCAGAGTCAAGGGCAAATAACTACAGAGCAGTGCAGTGAGTGTGGCAGGAAAGGAGCTCTGAGATCAGCTGACAGCAAGCAGGGGGTTCTGTGGTCAGGGGAGATGTGCCCTGCCAATAGTGCTGCGCTGCTCTGCCATCCAGCTCCACCAAGATCCAGCAAAAAGAGCTGCCTTGGTCTGGCAACATCTGTTCGCATTAGTTGGAAATCCGGGATAAAACATCCCTCATAAATAATTAAATCATCAGGGCTCACATTAAGAGTGAATTGTCCTGCAATGCGGACCTGGAGGATGGGATGCTCCAAGAGCAAGGGGGCCCTGGCTGGGGGAGGATCCCAAGGAGCAGCTGCATTGGTGGGGGGTCCCAGAGAGACAAGCCCAGCTCTGTCCTGGGACTGCTGTGGGCTTTGCCCACACAGGGCTCTGCCCTGCTGTCACAAGGACTTTGAGCTCAGCAGCTTAAACAGCCCTTTAAGACAGATTGGATGTTTCTCATGGATAGCCCCCCATTTGGCTAATGAGGACTTTAGATATATCCCCCAAATCCCAGGCTGGTAACCTCTTAGGAGGGGGGAACGTCAGGAGCTTTGCGGGGCAGAGGAGCCTGAGCCTGTCCTATGCGCGATGAGCAGCCCGGGCTGGGTTGAGCCGCGGTGTTGGTGCAGGCGCGTGTTGGGTCCCTGTACCCTGGTGCCAGGGAGACAGTGGAATCTGAACTTTTATTTTGCACTACGCAGCCCCCTGAGCACCCCACGGTCCTACTGCACACGCAGGGCTCCAGATTTGTCTTTTCTTGTCTGCATTAGTGAGAGGGAGATGCATTAATAAGGCGGGGAAGCAGGGTCGGTGGCAGCCCTCGCTCTGCTTGAGGAGGAGTGATTGCTGCGCCGAGGGCTGGGAGGCAGGAGGATATAACCCTAATGTCTGCACCTCAGGACACGCCATTAAAAAGGCATCTGCACTGACACAGATCTGTTGTTTATCAATACCCTGACAAGCGTTTCCCCTGCAGCATGGAAACACCTCCATGACACGGCGGATAACCGATGGAGCAGCCCTCGCCGGCTGCCCGGCAGTGCCCGGCCTGTGGCAAGCCCTGCCGGGAGAGCCGCGGCGGCCCTGGCAGAGCCGTGTGTCGCAGCACCCCCGCACATGTGGGAGCAGGTGAGCTGGCAGCAAACGTAAAGTGAACAGGGTGGGAGTGATGAAAAATGTGCCACTGTTTGATCTTGACTATTTGCGGCTTGGTGCTTCTTTTAGAGAATTTTCTGGCATTTTACATCAAAGAGAACTTTTACGTTTAAAAACTGACCTGAACCAAAAGTTGAAAGATAGTGACTGTATCAAACCAAACACTTTCAGACTGAGAAAAGCATGATTTTCTGTCTGGTTTTCTTCATTCATTCATTCCCATAATCACTTTTTTGTTTTTTCCCAGCTTTCCAGCTTTTTCCAAACTGCAGTATCATGCTTGCCATCCCACCTCCTCCCATTCTTGTCTCATAATTCCTAAGGCACAGAAATCCTCAGGGTGAGAATGACATCCACTTCACAGATCCCAAAGCCATGACCACATCCCTTCGCAGTTCAGCTCCAACCTCCATTTCAGCACAGCACAAAAACAAACAGTTTCTCAGCCTCAGTTCCTGGGGTTGCTCTGTCCCCTCCTTTCCACTGCCAGTGCCCCCAGCTCATCCTCTGCACCCGCCGGGGCCGGGGGGGCTCACACACCACTGCCTTTTTTCCGGTGCACAAATGAATCAGCACTGCCTTAGAACTTCACATTACATGTAGCTTTAGTTAATTAAATGTAAAATCATTGGAATAAAATTATCCTTTCATTAGAAATTAACTCAGTGCTTAAGACTTCAATAATTACTTTTTTCTCCTCAAACCACATACAAAACGGTCAGTTAAACAGTATGTAAGAAAAAAAGTTTAATGACCACAGAGCAATCAAGATTACTATTATTTAAGCACAAGCTATTAACATGTGCAATGAGGTATTAGCTAATAAATTATCTTTATAAAATTAAATTGTAATTTTATCACAAATTTTACGGAGGTTATGGATTTTAATGGCTGTATTTAGCTGTGGCACCGAGCATGCCACTTTCCTTCATTACTTCATTAACACTTTGCATTTAGACACTTTCTTATTATTATTTTAATTTAGGAACAGGCTTAATTGATTTATTTCTCGCCTCTTTGGGAGCCACTCGGTCTCTGCCACTGCCCAAGGGCCAGGTGCCACCATGGCGCACGCTCTTGCTTGGCTTGTGTGTGGAGATGAGCGCTGGGATGCTGCGGGGGATTCATTCTTGGACTTGGCACAGGGAGCTCGGGATGAAGAAGAATTCCCTCTGGGATATCCTCGCGCTGCAGAAGAACCCTGTGCTGCTCGTGCAGGTGCTGCAGCCTCCAAGCACAGGGAGCTGCGTGCCTGCCAGTCCTCGCCCGAGCATCCCCCCCCGCATTCCACTTGCGATTTCATGGAGGCAGAAGCCGTGAGGAGATGCCTCACACCTTCTGCCAGCATTGGAAAGTTTTGCAAGGCTTCCCCACTCTGTCCCAGTATCCCTGGCTCCACTTCATGGCCAGAGCCATGTGTGTGGCAGTGCTGGGAGCCAGCCTGGGAGAAGTGCTGGGAGCCRGGCTGGGAGAAGCGCTGGGAGTGGTGTTGTCTGCAGCACACGCCAGTTATAAACTTCCTCTGCGAGTTCCCTGCAGACAGATATCCTTGAGACTCACCTCCATCTCCCACTCAGGTCACAGGGAGATTTAGAGATGGGGAGCTGTAGTTAAGGTCCAGATCTGCTATCTGAACTTGAGTGATGGAGGACACATTCCCGGGACATGTTTATTGTCACCCGGCGGCCCGCAATCCCGCTCTCGCAGAGCCACCTCCATTCCCCGTATAATTCATGGGCTGACTCCATGGTGGAGTGACTGATAAGGCCTTCATGCCGAGCTTGCCGGCCACATGTCTCAAGGAGACTCCAGAGGAGCTTCAGCACAATATAAATGTGGCTCCGTGTCAGCCTCAAACCCCTGGAAAATTCCCCGTCTCGAGAGTGCAGCATTTTAAGTAATAAAACCATAGAGAGATTACAACAAAATGTGACAGGAATTTATAGCCCTCTGCATGAACCTTTTACCTTAAGATGGAACAAAGTTGAGGGAAAAAAATTGCGTGGTTCACTTAGGTAACCTTTCCAACCACCCCTGCTCAGCTCCTGGCCCCACATTCCTCTTCACCRGTTTAATAGCAGGAAAAAAACAGCCAGGCAGAGAACTGGGGAGCAGACAGGCACCGTGCTTTAACCCTCACTGCCTCCTCCATGCCTCAAGCACCGGGATTCCAGAGCACAAAGAGCCCCAGGTTGTGCTGAGGGTTGGTTTTAGCCCCTGCTCCTCGCTGCTGCGGACCGGGACTGGGGCAGGCTGGGACACCGGGACAGGCTGGCTTGCAAGGACGGCTTTCTTTATCCTTCTATTTTATTTTCCCTCAAGAGACACCAAAATTCCTACAGCATCTCTAATTCCTAATGGAAAGAAGAAGCATGGGCTTCTRTACATGCCCACACCCTAATGACATGGGGTCTGCCTCCAACTGCTCCATCCCTCCATGCTGGGAGGTGTTTTTATTGCCCATGAAAGGGTCATGCAGCACAGCTAAGCAGATTCCTGGCTCTCCCTGATGCTGGATTTACTGCCACTTTCAGCAATAAACAGTGGAATTAATTCTGAGTTTACTAATCCAAAGAGTAAACAATATCCAGTGGAGACACTCAGGCAAGATAAATGCAAGGGAGTTAAAAGCAAACGGGGTGAAATCATTCTGCTCCCAGCTAAAGGAGTCATTGAAGGAGCGTGAAGCCTCCACATACAGTAATATCAAATTGTTAATAAACATTTCTAAAGTCTGTAATATTGGGAAACTTTTCTTTCCAATTCATCACAATTGGGGGTKTTATACATGAGGCACGCTTTGTGCTGAGCAGTGACTTCCCCCTGTACAGGCCAACACTCAAGGAAGGATTGGGCAGAGCTACTGGTTTAAGAACACACAGAGAGGACAGAGCTGCTGGTCCCTTAAATAAAGTGAGAACTTGTGTCTCCAGTGCAACAAACCCCACCTGCAACAGTGCTGCATTCCCATACAGTATTTTGGTACATATTTGATATCTTCTTGGGTTACTGCTGTGCTTGTTAAATAATTAAAGGCAGAGAATGTGTTATTTACTGTCCATTTAGTGCAGCAGGCCCAGAGCTTCACTTTGATTTTCGGTCTGGAAGGAGCGGTGACACGGCCCTAGGGAATTCTCCTGCAGCGCTTAATTAGCGTGGCATGGTGCAAACCTGCACCAGGGGCTTTATTTGTGAGTCAGAAATAATATTTGATTGTTAATTTTATTGGTTAATAAATTTTTTAAATATTCATTTATATTTTTGCAGACAGTGTTTTACAGCTACCAGACATGCAGTCAAGTCCGATGGTTTCAGGGACCATTTTAGTAGCAGCACTTACTTTCTGTGTGTGAATCAGCTGGAGAAATACAAGAATACCCCAAACCAGGTTGGGGAAGGCTTCAGGGTGCAGCTGGTCAGTAGCTGGGATGGACACTCCAGCCACTCTTGTCCGTGACATCCCGCTGAGGGACCCCATGCTCTGTTGTTGCAGGCTCTGGGCCCCCAAACTGGGAATGTTTTGTTGCCTGACCTACRTCTACACCCAGTTTTCATTATCAGGGCTGTAACCAACTTCTTTTTGAACTTGAAAAGTGCAGGAAATGGAAAGAGTGTGGGGAAAATTCCTGATAAATGAAAACTTCTTCTTGTAGAAGAGTGTTTGAATTTGTCATCCTCAGACAAGAATAAGTTGGTTCAGTGAAGAAAAGAGTACAAATTATCAGCCCTTCAAAGCTTTCCCATTTAACCACTTTATTGCAATACAACTGCCCATAACATTTGCTTTTAGAGCCCATGATGCTGAGTGTAGTTATTACATTGCATACATAAGAGATGTTTACAATTTTTTATATATATATGTAAAATGTTGATCCCCTGGGCCACATCGATTTGTGCCGGCTTCACGGCTGGGTTGGTGCGGGAATTTCCCTAAGAGATGTGATTCGACTGCAGGGAACTTTCATTCTTTTTTCCTTCTTTAATCTCCTGCTTACCCATTTAACGGACCTGTCTCAAATTCCGTTTATGTCAAAATTTTGGGGCAGTACTGGGGTATTCTGAGCTCAGGGGCACACGGCACACACAGGCTCTGATGCCTCGTTTTCACAAGGTGCTCTGGCTGTAGATGGAGCTGGGTTGATTTATTAGTTCTTGGTTGTTTCTATAGCTGAAAACAGAATTGGGACAAATGCAGTAATTAGCACATTGTGGTGGCAGGGTGGGCAGCAGGGCTCCGTCGTGCAGGGGGAAGGCAGTGCTGGCAGGGCACACTGCACTCTTTGAGATTGTCTCAACCTAAAATTATCACTGCTCAAAAGCTGCTCTGGGAACTACCTCAGCTTCTCCCTTTGCCTGGATCAGGAACGCAGCATCACCTCCAGCTGATGCCCATGGCCCATCCCAGGGGGTGGCACCGCATCTGCCGGCAGAGATGTCCCACCAGAACCACCCTGCCAGCACCGCTGGAAGGACGGGCCACCAATGGCTTGTCCCTGTGCCACGAGGTTCCTGTGCTGGGAAGGGCCAGGCCTGCAGGGAGCTGTGTGAGAAATTCTGCTTTTGTAAAGCAGAGACATAAGCAACTGAAAGGACAAATAATTTCCCAGTAATTTGTTTTCTAATGAGCAGCGGGTTGCAATTAAGAGGGTATTCATTCTAAAGAAATTAACTGTTCTCCAACAGAGAAGAAAAAACTGGTTTATAGTTTCAATCTTCAAACTTTGACAAGCTAATTTGTAGAGTGAAATAATAATAGGGGGAATGTTAGAGATTTCTTATAAAAACTCTTGGAAAAATGAACAAACTTCAAGGAATTGGAGAGTAACAAAGTTGAAATGGTGGCTCTGCAGAGGGGACCCGAATCAGCCAGTCTGGTGGGAAAGGAAAGGTCACCTGTGGGATGCACACTGCTTTCAGCCCGGCAGCGCTTGGCTCCATCCCAGCGGGGCAGGGGCAGGTATGGAATCCATCCAGGATTGCAGTGTGTGTGGATATATGAGAAGACAAATGTACAGTTTATTCACATATCCACTGTGTCTCATCCTAGAGCTGATTTGAGAAGAAATAAAAGGCCACATATTGAGATATTCACAGCATTTAAGGAAAAACATGAATACAGCAGCAATATTTGCACTGTTTTCCATTCCTGGAAGAAAAGCAGAGGGGTTTTATCCGTATATTATACATTTTTAAAAGACTCTAAGTGTGATCCAGTATATTAGACACTACTCAGCTTCACACAGGTATCTGGCAAAATGGTTTAAACATTTATTAAATATAGAATGATAAAATACCTTGAAGATCACATCCAATCAACACAGTTTCTGCTGTGGAAAATCATGTCTCATTAATCTGTTAGAATACTTTGAACCTACCAATATATAAATGGATAAAAGAGAATATCTTGACATATTTTTAGACTTTCAAAAGGCTTTTAATGAGGTCTTCCCACAGGATTTCTTAGGAAACAAGATAAAAATGGGGGTAAGAGATACAGTAACATTATGAATCAATAAGATGGACTAAGAGGAAGGAAACAAAAGTGGGAGATAGTCAATGTAAAGGGTCACAAGCAGTGTGCTACATGGTTACACACTCAATCTAATGGCATTAATATATTAATTACTGACCTGGAAAAGGAAGTAGGGGTATAGATTAGTTAAATTCAGAAAAGATGAAAGAAATTCTGAGAAATTTGGCCGAGGCAGCAGGATGAGCGATAGTTAGTGAAGGCTGATGTTGATAAATATGAATGCCCTAAATCCCAGAACTTCCCCAGCATATAACTGACCAATCTGGGCAGCTGGTCACTGCAGAGACCTTAAACAACGTGTGTCCAAAGCCAAATGGCAAAAGAGGTGTCAGGGGCTTGGGGCATGGGAATGAGAAAATATTAAAATAGCGGGTGGCGCTCCTGTGGATGCGGTGGAAGCGCACGGTGCTGGTGTGCAATGGGTGTCTCAGAAAGGTACTGTGGGGTGGGCTGAGCTGAGAGCAAAGAGGGAAACGACCCAGGGTCTTGGGAGCTCGGTCTGAAGAGTGTGAAATGGTGGTGGGTGTGATCAGGACAGGCAAAATCAGGAGCTGCCCTCACCGCCCTCCCCAGCACAGGAACAGGGGACACTGATTGAGTTCAAAGATGAAAATTCAAAATATAAGGAATGAAGTTTTCACATGAAGCGGATGGGTGCTCCTCGCAGAGAGACCACGAGAGTCCTCAGCTAAACACTGGTGGCCCAGAGAAAGCTGCATGGAGGGACCTCATATACCTGGCAGTCAGAGACCCACTCCCTGTTACCTGAGGGGATTGCTCCAGGTAAGGGAAGGCTTGAATACTGTGGCTCCAGGTATGCAAACCCGAACCCTAACTGCACAACACCAGCACAGGCAATTTTATCCACACATTTTAGGATTTATAAAGCTGAGCGTTGCATGTTTAGTTTTTTAGATAGTTTCCTTGTTGCTGTTCTGGAAATCCATTCCAATTAGACACCAATATTCAGGCTTCCAATCCAGGCAGTGGGATGCAGTGTGGAGAGGTGACACTGAGTGGTCCCCACAGGTGCAGTCTTATGAGCATGGCTCACCTCCACAGGCAGTTTATAATAATCATACTTCTCATGAAGCTCAAGTTCCACTGCCTCCAAATTAGATCTCAGCACTTAAAAAAAAAAAAAAAAGGTAAAAGGAGGAAAATCAATGCAAACCCCGTTCCTCCCTCTCCTCATTCCTCATGCCTTGCTCCACCTGCCCTCGCCCACAGTGCCCCTGCCATGGGGCAGGTCTGGCCGTGGGGTGGGGGCTGCAGGGGTTCAGGCAGGACCCCAGGGCTTGGCAGCCTTTTGGAGACAGCAGCTCCCCAGCAYGGCCCCAGTCTGCCCAGTCCCACCCCAGACCACTGCTGCACTCGGACCGCTTGGGCAGCTTAATTGTCGTGTTAAATATAAACGGGATGGTGATTTCTTAAAACTGGAAGAGTGTGGAAAGCCATTAGGAAGAGGATAATACCAGTGGTATTTAAAAATTAAAATCAGCTGTAGCCAGTCCCAGCAGCAGCAGCTTTGTCCTTTGGAGCCTGACTTTGACAGTCGCTCATGGATGCTATAAACACAGGGTTGTGCTCGCAGCCAGGCAATAAAGTGACTGGTGCATTTCTTTTTGCTTTATACACCACTGTATTGATTTTGTAGTTTATTTTTTCTTCGAGGAGAAACTAAGGTATTGCGATTTCATTTAGGTACTGCATTATAATTTCCCTGATGATTTTGTCAAATGTTCCTGGAGGAGAACACCTTCTCCCGGCGAGCAGGATTCAAAGACACCAAGCCGACTAATCCATACCTAATTGGATGAAATCGTTATGCACTTTCCCTCCTTTTGGAGGTTTTTTCAGAGTTCCCGGTTCCTTAGGGATCCTAAAAGCCACTGAAGAGGTTATTATAGTATGTCCTCGGGGATGTTTAATACCCTAGCCCTGTTCAGACATGCAAATAATCTAATTCAAAAGCCTCCTAATTAGCAAGCCAGCTACAGTTCTGGATAAGGGGAGAGAGAGAGGGGGAGAGAGAGAGATCTAAAAGGACGGTGCTTTTTCCTTTTATAGGCTGCTATTGTGCAAAAGGCAGCATAATGGATAAAAAGYAATTGTTCTGATTTTAATTGCGATCCACTATTTATAGTTTTGTTCTGTCATCTGAATAATGAGAGGATTTTGTTCCTGCAGCTCGCGCTAAACACGCCGCAGCCGCGTCTACACAGGATGCAGCAAGCGCCTGGCGTCTCCTCTTGGAAGCACAATCTTGCCTAGCAGAGATGGTCCAAGTAAAGGATGTTAAGCTTGTTAATGAATTAGCCATTTAATTGACATAATTAGGGATAATTATTTTCTTTTAATCTATTGCCAATTTTAGGACAATTAAACTAAACAACGGTGAAGCAGATCACAGAGGGTCCTGTGCAGTCCCAGCRAACGCTCTTGCCCTAAATGAAATGGTTTAAATATTAGGGATGTGCAGGTGGACGGAGCTGAGGGTGGCTCCTGGCTCGCTTCCCTGGTTCTGATGAGGAGACAGGACAGCCTGCACCCCTTGCCTCTGGTAATGAGGTCCCTGGTCACTGCAAACAGCTTCTCTGGGATGCGAGGCAGTGGGATGGTCCCCACTGGAGCCAGGAGACCTTATTCCTGCTGCTGTGACCTCTGCATCCAGGCTGGAGCTGCACTGCACTTTGACAAAGATTAAATTTATAAAGACCTGCTCAGTCAGCTGGTGCAAAAGCACAGCGATACCTGGATTCACGAGGAACAAAATGCAGAGAAAACTGAAAGCAGGACTGAGGCCAAGCCTGTGTCTGTGCAGAGCAGGAGCATCACAAAGGCTGCCAAGTCCCAGGGGGCTCAGGGGCAGACTGCCCTTGGAGGGGGCAGGAGCAGGACCCCATTCCCATGCCTTCCGCTGCTGTACCCTGACAAGGGCCTTCAGGAGCAAGGTGTGCCTGGGGGAGCACGAGAGAGGGCCCTGGTGCGAGGACCTGAGCCCGGAGCAGCACGAGGGGGGAGGTTGGCCCTGGCTTTACACTGCTCAGTGTCACCACTGGGTGCCCAAGCTGGTGCCAGTGCCCTGTGCAGAGTCGGCAGCCACTGTGTTCCTCCTGGCCCGCTGGCCCCAGCACGGGGCTATGGCCAGCAGGCTCTGTGGGGCTGGGGACTTTCTGCTGCCACACCGAAATATTTGTATTACACGGCAACAATTATTTCTTTCCTGTCGTTTGTTTATTCTCCTAATAGAAAAAAAAAAAAAGAAACAAAACCAAACCAGGTGATTCCCTACTCCCCCATCCTCTGTCCAAAAAAACCTTGCTCAAAACAGTAATATTTGAATAACACATGGCCAAATACTTACAGGTTTTTAACAGTAGACTACAGTAGGTAACTGACATGTAAGTCTGACTACAAAATCTGTCTGTAAGTTGCCCAAAGTTCAGTAGTTCCCCTTTTCCTCCAGTCCTTTCTGAGAAGCATTCTAAGTGGGAGCTAAAAAAAAAAGTATCTAATGAACCTGAAGCATCAAGGCTGGCTAAAGCCTTCCTCTACCTGCAGTGCTCAGATGCAGCCAAAGGACAGCGTGTGCCCCCGTGGGGATGGGCTGTGGCACGGAAGGGGCAGGGCACGGGACTGACTGTCCTGGCTCCAGCACCAACAGAGACCATCACAGGGTATCTGCTGCTGACTCTCACATCCCATGTTTCGAGTGCTGAACTCTGGCTCCCCATACACCACAGGGCAGGTCCTGGCCCTCATCTTCCACTGCTCCCAAGACCCTTCCACCAGCAGCTCCCAACTCAGGGTGCTGGGAGCATGGGCAGCCACAGGACCCACCTTCCCACCTCCCTTTCTGGCTCACACGCCCTGTGGCCCAAATTCCACTGGCCTGCCTGCAGGCAGTGGCCCTGAGGGGCAGGAGTTCTGGCTGAGCGCAGGGCTTGCCAAGCCCATCTCCCCCAGTGATGCTCACTCTGCTGCACGTGGCACTGCTCGTCACTTCATTATCCTATTAGAGACCCACACAGCACCTGCTCAATTGGAGCCTCGTGTGCTAGCAATTAATATGTTATGCCCTGATTAATTAGCAGGGTTAATTATGATTGCTGTTGCTTAAACCTATGTAGGGAGAGACGGCATCGTGTTGCTGTGACTTGCAGAGATGAGGATGCACCCCTGGGAATTGGGACCGGCGGGTGTGAGCAGCAGCCATCCCGGTGGGACGCCCTCACCGGCTCCTGCTGCACTGTGAGCTGGGCAGTCACGTCCCTGCTGGCCCAATTAGCAAGTCCTTCGAGGGTGGCACCTCCCACTCCCTTTGGGAACTGAACCCCAACAGCTAATCGTGCAGGCACTGAAGGGACCGTGGCTTCCTGTGGGTTTGTTCACATTTTACCCAGTGTAACTTCAAAGYGAGTTATTTACAAATACGAGCGCAATCACCAGACTGGTACCAACCCTGACCTCGACAGATACTCAGGGCTTTCCCTGTGCTCAGGAGTTGCTGGCCAGTTTTCCCTGGGCATCGGTGCCCAGAGCCACGTGCAGCTCCAGCTCAGTCGGAGAGTGCTGGGCAAGGGCAGCACAGCCACGGGCCCAGGGGCTCCTCAGGAGGGATTCCTCAGCTCCACAGTCACAAAAGCCGGCTGACAACCACAGAGCAGGCTCCAATCTGGCACACAGCTGAGCATCTCCCATTTCCCATTAAGGTTTTGATTTGTCTGTGCATGAAATAGTGAGACTTGGGGTCTTTTTGGCAGTTGTGAGTGAGAGATGACCACCCTTCTCATTGACTTATCCCTTTGAAGCTATCATCACTCATTTCTCTTGGGAAGAGAATGTGAAGCACTGGTAAATAATATAGGGTTGTGTATTTCTTTATCTCCCATAGTGTGTTGTCTCCTACATGCTGTTCTGTTCTAACAACATCCATCAAGACAAATGCATACCTGAGAACAGCCTCCCTCAAACCTCAGAAATCTGTTTCTGAGGTCACCAACTATACAGAAAAGACAAAGAAGAAACAAGAAGGAAATTGCACAAACAATTAAACAATTTTTTTCCAGAGACAGCGAGGACTCCCCTTGTCTGCACAAGGCAAGCACCAAAATAAGAATGCCACATCTCAAACACAAGGCAATCTATTATTCTCAGAGCAGTAACATGATACATTATCAGCCACCTTATCCTAGCAAAATGTATCATTACCTGCACTTTCTGCACTTTCCAGATCAATCCACTTTAAAAATGTAGTAATATAGAAGGGTATTAGGTACTAGAAAACTCATTATGAAAATGGCGCACTCAAATTCTTTAAAGGTGATATTTCATAAAATATACTATGCCTAGCTCTTGGCTCAATCATTCTTTTTAATAGCTCCATAGCAGCCAGAAAATAAAGTATTCATGAAGATTGAAGAAGATGATCCCATGAACTTCAATTTAATTGGTGCAAATTAAAACGATCCATCTTTTCACGCTGCCCGTCTATCTCCAATCATCAGTGCACTGCACGTCCAGCACCCTGATTACAATTATCTTTTAATAGGAAAACTTGTCACTTTTTGTGTGATTTACATAAGCTTGCACAAACTTACTGGTATCATTTAGGGTTGGAATGTATGATTTTTTTTTTCCATTCAAGTCCCTGATATAGTTGGGAGGGGGGGGGCCCAGAGGTGAGGTGAGTTCTTGGCGGGGGGCTCATTTACTGCATTTAAAGCCTGGACTTGTACAAGAAGAACGCCAGAATGAAGCCTTCAATACATCTTCATCCAGCAGACCTCCCCCCAAAGAAGTGCTAATGCAGCCAGATTTCATGGTGTCTTTGCAATGACCATTGCAATTACAATACAAAAACCTAGATGACATTTTGACTTTTAATTAGGAGGGAAATGATGCTGGTCCCCGCTGATGGCTCTCTCTCTCCCTCCGACTGCTCCTAGCACTCCCATCCTGAGAAGGTACCCTGCAGGGTTTAATAAGCCATCAAATCATAGTGGTGTGGGACGTATTCTCAAGAGTTCAAATAACATTACCATAAATGTATGTTTACTGTTCCTGCCCTAGTGTCTGGGATCTAGCTGAGGGCCCTCCAGCCAGCAGCAGCACAAAGCACCCACAGTATTAATTATTGTTACTATCATTATTACTATTTTCTTTGTGATGACCACAATCCAATGGCAATGATGCTGCAGGATGATTCATTGCCTGAAGCCATTTATGTATAATACGTTCTGATTTTTTTTCCTTATCTTTGAAAGGCAACCCTCCTTATCACAGATGGCTTCTATCCCTTAAGATGTTGAGAGATTTAGCTCTGTCTTCTGAGGCTGGGTTTTCCTATGCATGGAAATAATGAGCATGGTTTAGCTGCTGTCCATGTGTTCCCTGATAGCATTCACCCAGAAGGAGAGCATGGGAACCTGCAGAGCAGCCTGTGCCTTCCCCAAGATCCCACCAAACCCGCTTACACCTCCGCAGAAGCACATGGGGGAGCAGTTTTTAATAAGCTGTAATTTCCAGCTCCCTCTGCTCTCCAGCGCCGGCAGTGGCTGCGGCCGCCTCACTGAGGCCCYCGTGGAGGTCATCAGCCTGTGAGTATTAAACTTTTTAGCACATCCACTGCAGAGCAATTTTTAGGACTCCTCTGCTGGCAGAGTTCAAATGAAACTCATGGCTGATCTCATTAAGCACTTGTCTCATTTTGGTGCATGAATATTAAACAGGAACATGTGTGAGCAGGACGCTGCAGAAAGAACATTTTTCCTCTCAGCAGCGCTTGGCGCAGCTGCCGGCGTGGCCGGACTGGTGTCCCGGGGGCCCAGCCCTGCCTCCCACGGTGCTGGGGCAGCGGCTCCAGAGCTGCTGCCCGCGGGCAGATGTTCACYGTGCCCCGAGCTGCTGGCGGAAGAGGAGGGTGGACAGTGTGAGGGCTGCAGTCCTGGGATGAAGGGTATTTCGGAGGGTGTGCCATGGCAGAAGAACCCCCCACACCTTCCCTGCACCAGGGGCCAGTGCTGAGGGTGAGGGCAGGGGCAGCTCAGTGAGCGATGACCATGGGGCACTGGCAACGGAGGCAGCCCAGCCCCCCTTCTGCCGCACCTCAGGTGTCCCTCCACTGCTGCCGAGGCAGCTCCCCAGAGCTCTCCCCATCAGTCTTTTGTCACAGCAAACACTACCGGTCACTGTGACCCAAATAAACTCCAATCCACTTGATCTATCAGGGAAACGTGCAGCGCTGACCTGCCATAAATCCCCGGGGCGGCAGGAGCGGCGCTCACACCTAGTCCCTCCGGGCCCCGGCCAGCCGCCCACCTGCCGCGCTGCCCGGTAAGCAGGTAATCATGAGCTGCCACAGAAAGGTGACCCATTACCGTGATGGATTTGGTGTGAAAAACAAACGGACTGAGACCTGCGGATTCCTGTCCTTACTGCACCTTGGCCTTTTGTTCTGTCATATCAATATCTGCACGGGGCCTCATTACACGCCGCTCCCGGGCCCGACGGGAGCGCAGGGTCAGCGCCGCGCTCGCTGCCACGGCAAAGCTCACCCGGACACGCTGCCCGCTCCGCCAGCGGACACTGCCCAGGACCCTGCTCAGCAGTACACTTACTGCACTTGCTCTTCCCTCTCCGGGTGACGCTCAGCCCTCTCAATGCTGAATGGGCTTAGTCGCACCAGCACCTGCCAAGCAGCTGCTGGGACTGAACTGCACCCCAAACGCAGCACGGCCCAACCACCCCAGCCGTGGTCACTGCGGCACCCCAGGAGTTGCTGCAGCTGGGAGAGAGAGGTGTGGGGACGTCTGCCATCACCACAGGGAGCAGAAGGAGGAGGAGAAGGGAGAGCGGGCAGAGCTGACCTTGAGGCTGCCTGAGATTGACCCTGAAGCAGCAAGATTCTCCATTCTGTTCACAGGCACTGTCATTTCTCACCTTGCAGCAAGCGCTCTCCTTGCCCATTTATCATCACAAATGTTTCTATTTAGGCTTATTTGTTTGTACAGTTAAGCCCTGTTACATTTACACCAAGAAGAAGGACAAATTGTGATTTTATCCAATGTTAGATCATATCACTCCTTGCTACAACTTTCACGGCATTAATAAGGATAAAGGGAGACTTTGGAGAAATCCAATAATACAGCACATGTGATAACAGCCCAGCCAAGTGCTCTGGGGAGGGAGTGAATTCCACAGTGGAGCCACGGCTGTGGCTGCTCCTTTGTGCCCATCTTGTCTTGTTTCCCCAGGAAGGAATTTCTGCACTGGCTGAATGTGGCAAACACAATTCCAGCGATGAGGTCTTGCTCATTATGGAGCATTAGTCTGCCCACTGGAACCTTTCATTCCCTGAACAATATGTTGCTCTCACACAAAACACCAGATGCCTGTAGAGTTCCCAGCTCTTCCCACCAGCACTCACCAGGTACAGTTGGGCTTTTTTCTTTTTCTTGAAAGACAAAAGTGGTCGCAGAAACATGCCAAAACAATGGCAAGTTTGGGAAAGCAGAGCACAAAATGATGGAGAGCAGAACCCAGCAATCAGAAATGCCAGGATGCACTGGAGTGCCTGGAAAGAGGCCACTGCCCAGAGCCCTGGGCATCCCCAGGAACTCCCAGCACCCACTGCCGTCAGGCAAAGCTCTGCAGCTGCCTGTGCTTTGACCTTGCATTAGTCCTGACATGGAAGGGACCAGAAAGCACCTCTGCAGATGTGTCCGTTTGTTCATACTGGGAGCATCTTCACTGGCACCTCTGTGCTTCTCAGTGTCCACCTGAAGCTGCTCCCGGCCCAGGAGAGCTCGCTGCCTTCCCATGGCAGTGTCAGGAGCAGCAGAGTCAGACACCAGCCCCCACACGCACATCAGCCCGAACTCCGTCTAACAGAAGTCTCCCTGGGGACTGGCACCTTTTCCCAGTGGGAACACCCAGTGGGTGCAAATCTGTACGAAAAACCCCCTTCCCAGCTGCTGTGCCGGGACAAGTGTTTGCTCAGGCTTGGGTCAGTCAGGGGACCTGCCGGGGCTGTGCCACAGGCTTCCCCTGCTCCCCTCAGCAAAGGGCCAGGCAGCAGTGCCGGGTGGGGGGCAGCCAGCCAGGGGTCCCCTCTTGGGAGGGTGGCCACCCTGGGGTCCCTCCTGCAGGAGGCCAAGCGGGGTGCCCTCCGTGGCGGCGGTGCCAGAGCGCGCTGCCGGCTGCGCCTGCTGGCGTTGGCCTGCGAGCTCCTGCCTCAAACCAATCATCATTTACGTTATCCTCACAGCCGAGGGCACGGACCTTCAATCATTCTTCCTAGTTAGACACAATCATCAGCCAGATTTGTCTTGTTTAGCTGAAATGCATACACAGTAACTACACAGCCCTGCGGATCCTCCGTGGATGGTTTGCTAATCCTGCTTGCCGAGCACTCTCCGTCCCTGCTTGGATTTTAAAGGGCCAGTTTTGGCTCGAGGGCAGCTCTCCTCCACGCCAACTCGCTTTCTAAGAACACGGCTGCTGCTTCGGAGCAGATCCAGACATTTCCAGGAGCAGGGGACTGTGCCAGCCCTGGGCAGAGCTCAGGCCAAGCAACCTGTGCTTGCACAATGCTCATTCCTTACCGYGGATTCCAAAGCAGCACCGCGGGGCGCGGGAGGCTCCGCAGCCGCGGGCGGTGGAGGCTGAGCGGGCGAGAGCCGGGGCCGTGCCCCGGGCTGGGGACGGTCCCTGCGAGGGGCTGCGCGGGGCGCTGGGTCGGCTCTGGCTGCTCAGGACTCTCCTTGGTGACCGCGGGTCCTGCTCTCCCTGGGCACTTGCACCTTACACCCATCCTCATCCTGCTCTGCTCCTGATCCCGACGGCCCTGCCAGAGCCCACCCCGCTGCGGGGTACGGTGGGTGCAGCCCCCGCTGTTCACCGCCGCCACGGCTCCTTTTCAACACACATATATTTTCTATTTTTTTTTATGATCAGCTGAAGATTTCTTTTTGCATCTGCCAAGGAACTATTTTCACAAATAAGTATGTAAATCCTCTGTAAATGTATGCTAATTACTTATTTTAATTACAATGTAAATAAGTAATTACTGAATAATTTTAAAGTATTTACATGGGGTTGTGTGATTTAAAAGCTAACTTGTTGGAAGTATAAAAACTATAAATTTTACGGTAATTATGCCACAATTTATACACTGTGGCCAAATACAATTTCCATGTGCTTCGTAAGAGATAAATAAATACGTGATTCCCCAGTAGTTACTGCAGAAGAACAAAACCATCGCATGGCGATTTTTTCTCTTTTGTGTGAAAAATGCCCATACACCAAACCCATTTCGAGTCAAGAATTTTCACAAGGATGACAAACATTCATCCGTGTGATCTGAGGAAGTTCTGAAGGAGAAGAAGAAGGGAGGATTCTGAAGGAGGTTGCTACAAGGGGTGGAAAGGTAAAAGGAGGAAAAATGGCATAAGGGCCTCTGGCTCTGCCAAACATTTCTGCCAGGTCGTGGGGTTCTGTGCCATGCCCAGGCTGTGGGTGCAGGGCTCCAGGGACCCCCCAGCCCTGGTCCCAGCTGCTGTGCTGCAGCTTCCTGCAAACGCTGATGTGGGAGCAGAGCTCGGCAGGAAATTGGCAATCAAAAGGTGAGTTTATAAACAGTTAAATTATATTTCCTGTGGGGTATTTTTTTATTAATTTCATTGCAATAATACATTAAACACCAGCACTGTGAAAATTAGTGTTAATGAACATTAAATGTGTTGGACAATTTAAATGGTGTGTATATATCACGTCTCTTATTATTGGGATTGGCCCAGTGGTAATATCCTTTTATCGATCCTCTGCCTTTCTCCTTGGCTCCGTCCCTGTGGAAGTGGCCATGAAGGACACTGTAAGCACAGAGCTATCAGAGACATAATCTTTTAGCACTTTAAYAACACTGCAAGCAGCCATCACCCAGCAGCCCTTAATAACTGTCTCCGTCAGCTCTTTAGAATTTGCAGATTACAGAGTCCTAAATCTTCCCTGAAAAGGCCGGGTGCATGAGTGAGCTACCTGGCGTGCTCCCGCACCTCCCTCGCCGGGCGGGGTCCGCACACACCGCCTCCTCCCAAAATAGCTCCCGCGCAGCCTATTTAGAGCCGGGAGGACACAGGGATCTATATATGGATTTTGTGTTGCGGCGTGCGGGCTCTGCCCGTGCCCGCGCCTGCAGCTCAGCTCCACGAGCTGCCGCTAATGAGGTTTGCTCCGGAACGCAGATCCGGGAGAGCAGCGTGGGCGGGAGGGCTGCTGCCGCCGCCGCCTCGTTACGGCGAAAGACGGATTTCTGGGTGGCAGGAGCAGGCGTGCGGCATTCCCTGTTCCGCGTGTCCCTGCTGCCGCTGAGGCACCTGAACTGGCGCCGGGGCATCGCCGCCCCTCGCATCCCGTGGCTCTGGCTGTAATCCCAGCACTTCCCCGGACAAACTGCACGTCGTCGATGTCACGTCAGTCCCCAAGTCAGAGGCCTTCAAAATCCTGCAAGCCCTGGGTCCCGCATAAGCACCTGCCACAGCCGTGGCCAGGCGTGCACAGAACCTGTGCGGGTTTGGAGCAATAGTGGTGAGGCCCTGGCACAGGTTGCCCAGAGAAGCTGTGGCATYCCTGGAAGTGTCCAAGGCCAGGTTGGACAGGGCTTGGAGCAACCTGGTCTCGTGGAAGGTGTCTCTGCCCAGGGCAGGGGTGTGAAATGAGATCACATTTAAGGTCCTTCCAATCCAAACCAGTCTGTGATTCAATGATTCTGTGATTCAATATAAACCCAGAGCCTTGCCCCGGGCTCTGAGGGCTCAGCCTCAGGGCTCTGTACATGCTCAAAGATTTTCCTTCCAGCCAGCAGGCAGTGGGTGACCCTGGATCAGGCACATCCGGCACTGAGAGCAGAATTATGAATTTCCTCAGCAGTGTAACACCAGAGCTTCACAAATGCAGGTTAAGCCACCTGCACACTCTTGCTGCAGGGACGTGCTAATATCCCCATTGGGGAACCGAGATATTTTTATGCCTCTGCACTCATCTTACATCTGAGTTTCACTAATAACTAGATTTATGCAGTGGCACAGCTTTAAAAGAACAGGTTAAGGGGAAAATTGATCTGTATTCAGGAATGCCAAGTACCTGGATTAAGATGCTTTTTCTCTCCCAGAACATTCAGCATTTCCATAGCCTTGCACATGTTCCAGGCACGGGCCCCACTTCATTGCTTTCCTGGTGGGTTATATAGCTATTCCAAAGGATTTTAAAAAATTAATGATCAAATGGCTGTGAGATCTGTGGGATGTGAGATGCCTCCATCCACCAACATCTCTCCACAGCTGGAATTAGTTTCACTGCAAAATGCACTGGACTATGAGCAAAGACAGAGTCTGAAAGCAGTTCCTACTGAACTCTGGCAGGTTTTCAGAGAACTTGTGAAATGTCCTTTCTGAAGTCTGGGCGAGACTCTTTCAAGCCTTTTGTCTGGAATATGAAGGAGCGCAGTAGGTGCTTTGAGTAGGTTGTTACAAAAATTGCTGACATAACAGTGTATCTCTGCTCCAAGCCTGTCCGCTGATATGGAATTCCTAAAATTATATCTCTGGCTCTCGGTGCATTATCTGCTTGTTCAGGGCTCTGTAAAGGACTTACGTGGGGGAAGCTCCAGCCAACCCTGCCCAGGAACGGCTGCAGGGCTGGGGGTTGCAGCCACTGCCTGGCAGCACAGGCGGCATTTTAATTGTATTTTTTCTATATTTCTGCTTTATAAAGAATTCAATTTGGTTTATTGTTTGCGATTCATATCCAACATTGCAGAGTAAATTTAATACACAGTGGTTACACTTGAAAGTGGTCTAGTTAATAAAATGCATAAAAATAAATAGGAAAATCAATGCTTTTGTTAATATTCTGTCATTTTTACACATTTTAAAATTCATAGCAGCTCTAAGAGCACAGCATGAGTGTAGTGGGCTCTGGTTTGGTAAAAAACTGAAGATGCTGAGCAGACAAACATATTCTTCGAAAGTGAGATTAGAGTTGGGCCACTGTCTTGGGGAAAAAATGGAATTTTTGATGGTATTAGCCTGTCTGTGGCTTTGCAGTTTGCATTTCTTCTGTTCACAGAGAGGAAAAATATRTTCTGTCAGAATAATATGGTGAAAATTAAAAGTGAATAAACCAAAAAATTTGGCTTGTGGAAATCTACCCTGCACACAGTTAAGGTTCCACCTCTAGAATTCATGCAATTAGAGAGGTAACTGTCCTCCCGTATCTGCAAACACAGAGATCCACAATAAGACAGAAGCTGGAGGAGGAAATTCCATTTTCTTTGTGACTTTTTAAACCACACAGTGTTAACAGCCACATGGAAAATCTTTCTCATTAACACCTAGGGCTCAGGGGAAATGTTGTCGACGAACGCCTTATTGCATATAACCCCAAACCCTTTAGGACCTTGAGACGCTCAGACGAACTGGAGTAATGACCTGGAAATAGTCCTCTGGGCCTGCTGCAATAATGATGTGGCTGGCTGTATTTTTTTAATATGAGGAAAGAGATTAAAGAAAATAACAGCCCTGCTTGACTCGTTCATTATTACTGAGGTGAAGTGACCACTAAGAAATGATGACAGAAACCTTGCTCACCAGTCACCAGGCCCAAATGGGGCTGTGGAGGTTTCCGACACAGCCTGCCTGAAGGCAGCATAATAAATTCAGACATTATCTGATATGGATGTATCATAATGAAAAATAAATTTGCAAAACAGTCTGATATGAGTTAATCCATAAAGTATTTTATTACTTCATTTTCTTACATTGAATCCATCATGCATTTTTCTGGCAGCACATTTTTAATTACTTTTAATTTAAATATATGCGTCCACTGCTCAGATTGGTTTTGACACTGGTTAAGAAAAAAAAAAGCAAGCAATTATTGTCCCTCTGTACCATGCTCCTTCCCCCGCAGACAGTGCAGTGCTCAGCCAGGGCCCGGCTCAGGGACCGTCGCCAGTGGGGGGATCTGTCCCCACGCCCTGGCAAAGCCGGCAAGGGTGATGCTGGGTGCCCACAGCCCCTTCCTCTTCATTCCCATCTTGAGTAGGGATTGCTACGACAACACCTCATCCTCCAAACTGGCTCCCACGTGGCTCCTCCAGACAGAGGGGCTGCTCCCTCCACCAGCAGTGCCTGGACGTGGGGAGCTCCGGCACGGCGGCCGCGGCGCTGGGCGAGGGCTCGGGGCCGTGACAGCCACGCTGGGCGCATTCATTACTACTGATGCAAAAATGACCATTAAGGAATGGTGACAGGGCCCTGCTCATTTGTGGCTGGGACAAAGCGCCGCTGCCCGGGGCTGCCTAATGAAATCTGAAACCATCACATTTATTTGTCATATGGGTGTAACACATTTGCTGAGCGGTCTAATAAATGTAATAATCCAAATATTCCTCCAGTTCTTTTAGAAGAAATACATTTATTGCCTGTGAAGCCTTCTAATAACATTTCTTAACCGGTTCCCTGCCTGTTGTGTCCCCTCAGTGTGCTGGGAGAGGGTAGCGGCCACCAAGAGTGGAAGTCCAAACTCACCTCTGGAGTCAGCAGAACTGTGAGGGGCTTCCTCAGCAGCACTGCCAGCTGGCACAAAGCTGTGGCTTTATTCTTGCACACTGCTCTGAAATAAACCCTGAGTTTTTGCATCTCTTGCAAATCCATTGAGATTCAGATTTTGTGCCAGCGTGTGTTCCCACGGCAGTGAATAGGGAGCAGGGGTGCTGTGTGCCAGGGTGGGAGCCCCTGGCAGCCCCCGCGGAAGGGAGGAGCCTGTCACAGCCCCAACAGTCTCACCGTGCCATGAGCACTTGCCACTGAGTCCCACCGCCCGCGGGGTCTGCGCTGCTCTGTCCTGGCTGCCCAGGGGGGCCACAAACGCCAGGGGCTGCACAGTGTGGCAGTGGTGCTGTGCTGTGCCACACAATCAGGGAATTATGGAATGGCTTGGGTTGGAAAGGACCTTAAAGATCATCCAGTGCCACCTCCTGCCATGGACAGGGACACTTTCCACTATCCCAGGTTGCTCCAAGCTGCATCCAACCTCACCTTGGACACTTCCAGGGATGGGGCAGCCACAGCTTCCCTGGGCAACCTGTGCCAGGGCCTTACCAGCCTCACAGGGAGGAATTTCTTCGTAACACCTGATCTAAACCTATTCTTTCAGTCTGAGTTGCACCGTGCTGTGCCACTCCATGCCATTCCATGCTGTGCCATTCCATGCCATTCCATGCTGTGCCACGCCATGCTGTGCTGCACCAGCTGCTCAGCCCTGCCCGTGCTGAAGGCTGTGCCAGGCTCTGGCTTCTGCCTGTACCAAGCTGCCTGTCCCCATCCTTGCCTGCACTGATTAGCTGTGACCTGGTGCAGGGGGCACACGCCACATCTGGCCCAGGGCCCTGTAGACAATTCCACCATGTTTTGTGCCAGCTGTTCGCTTACAAGGGCAGAAATGTGCTCAGGAGCTCTCGGGAGGGCCCCGTGTGAGGCCACCGGGTCCCTGCCTGCCGCTGCCAGGAGCTGAGGGCACGGGGCTGAGGCTGTCCCTGTGTCCAGCCACGGCACCAGGACACCCCAGCTGCCCGAGCACCTCGGGCTAGGGCTCCATGAAACAAAAGACAGGTTTGTTGCATATGAAACCCCGTGGGGCTTCTAAGGGAGCAAAGGGGCAGCAAACACTTTCCCTGACACAGGGAAGCTTTGAGCCCAAGGGCTGCACAGTGCCATGTGCGGCACCAGGTCGCTCTGGCATATCGGAGGTGGTTGAGCACCAGGTGCCAGCAAACTCAGGGGTCTGTGAGCCAGGGAGGAGCCTTTGGTACCTCTCGTGATGACCCACCTGCGAAATATGCCCAAATTCAAACTTCTCCTATAGTCCCTTCCAATAACCAGAGGATTTCCAATGCCTGCGATGCCGGGGCTGGTGATGCTGGTGGAAGCTGGAGGCAGACCCGTGTGTTAGCAGAGTGTGAGCCAGCATTTCACACACCACCATGCCAAACAGAACTTTGATATGCTGAGCAAATATTGAATTTTATTGGTTTAATTTAATTAAAATTTATTAACCTTTTATTAAACATACACCCTCATTAAAATTCTCATTCCTGTCTCCTACAATGGCCCAGCCATATTCTCATTTCCAAGCTCATTAAATATCACCCAAAGAGAACCTATTTCTTAAGCACTGATTGTTGATAAACTATAATATTAACCCAGGTATGTCCCAGAGACTGTGGAAAGGAGACAATATGAAATCCAAACGTGAGCCCTGGTGCTGCTGTTTGGAAAGGAATCCGGAGGGAGACAGAGGTCCAGGCCCGGCTCTGCCGTGGTGCAGGGACATGTGCGGGTGCAGCTAGGCTCTGGGACACCATCCAGAACAGCACCAGCCTCTGCAGAGCTCAGGGGCTCGGTGCCTGCATGGCCAAGGCTTGTCCAGCTCGTCTTGTGTGAGGACAGTGCTCAGCCTGGTGCCACCGGCTGCCTCCTGCCCACAGGTCTCCCCGTGCTGATGTGTGACTCAGCTGTTGTCCTTGGCTCTGTCGGTGCTCCCTGATGTACTCAGCTCCTTTGGCTCATTCTCCAGGAGCATCCTCTCCCCACCAAGGTGCCTATGGCCCCGCATGTCCAGTCACATCTCAGGTCACAGCCAGCCCCTCTGCTCTCACACTGGAGGAGCTCAATGCAGAGACACCACTGCACCCCAGAGAAGCGTGGGAGCAGCGCAGGAGGCCCCCAGCACCCCTGCCAGGCTGACCCCTCTGTGCTGGATCAGCGAAGGCAGAGCCATTCCTCAGCAAAGCCTGGAAGCAGCACTGGGGCTGGGGCAGGGGCGTCGGGTCAGATGGCTGGAGCCCTCATGAATATGGAGCACAGCGCAGCAGATAATTGATTTCAGGGGAGCGGGAAGGGGCCGAGCGGGACAGAGGTCAGCGGGACAGAGGGATCTCTCAGAAAGGGCAGCACGGGAGAGCAGCTGCATCACTCGCAGGAGGGAGAGGGGGGACGGGTGCCCGCAGAGACCGAGCACAGGCGCTTGACAAAATGGGCTCTGTGCAGTGCGTTCTGGCCTGCTCGGCTCCCTCACCCCCACCTTCGCCTGGAGCATCTCTGCTAACAAGCACTTCCCCCAAAAATTATAAGACTCCAGAAATTCGGACAAAATCATTGTGTTGTTTTGTTCCCTTTACAAAGCCAAGTTTTTTATTTCAGCATCTGGAGATGGCTTTGGAAATCTTGTCCTCTGTGTTCCTAGAGCTTTACTCTATGATGTCATGTGCTCRTCAACACAAGCCCCAGTCACAGCATGCCCACTGTAATGGTGCCTTGGSCCTTCCCTGGTCTCCAGCCCATTCTCTTCTTGACCATTGAAATTCCCAGTTTTCCAGTGATACAATGATTGGACCTTAAAATTCACACCTGTCTCTTCCAAATCACAAAACATGGGGAAGAGCTGGTCCTTCTGCAGGTGCTGAGGAAGCTGGTGCCACAGTCAGCTCACCGTGGAGCTACCACTGCCACTCGGTGAGCAGCCACTGGCCAAAGCCTCCCGCTGGGACACGGTGTGGGTCCGGGACCTGCCCTACGGATGCTGCTGGCCTGGTACACAGCGTGACCTTGCTCAGCACAGACAAATTCATGTGCAATAGCTGTAAAGAAAAGATATGTTAATTGTGCCACATAAAATCTGTGATTACTCTGGCTAATCTGTCAAAGCTGGGAAATGTTGACTATTGTGGAAGGAGAGGATTTGTTGCCGCATCTGTGGAGCTGAGGCAAACACCGAGTGCTCCTGGCCATGGAAAGCATCTGCAGAAGGAGGGAGACCAGAGCTACAGAGAGGGGCAGAGGCTGCATGGCTCTGGGGAAGGACTACACCAGGTCCAGCAGAGCCGGGGGCAGTTTTGAGATGTTGCCCAAAGAGCAGGACACACTCGTCCTTAGTCAACAGCATGGCTGTGGTGGTCATCTAGCAGCTTCCACAGAAGGGTGCTCCCTAGCCATGAGAAGGGCCAGAGAGGTTCCGAGAAGGCCATGGGACACTGCTGTGCTGAGAGCCCCCAGTGCTCAGTCGCTCCAGAGTGCAGCCCGTGCCAGCACTGAGTAACGTCCTCTCTGCTGCAACTACAGCCTGGGGGAAGAGTTCAGGGTATGTAAGGAACACTTCACTTGTTTGCTTTCAGGCTGGTCTGAATCTGACATCTCTTTGTAGATCTACAAAAGCTGCTCAGGACATTTTTGGCACCTTCATCCTATGACAGCAGAATGACCCAAGCCTGTAAAGGAGGTTTTTATTGATACCGACTGGGTAGGTGTATATCACTTGTGGCGTCATCCTATCCCTGTTAATAAGATTAAAAGCCACTGCTTGCATGTGCCAAGCTTACGAAATCATTAGCTGCTGTATATTAAGTGTTTAATTGCATAAAATGACATCATGTTTATCTCTGCAGCATTAGCATCTCATCCGTGGTGTCACAGTGGTAAACACGCGTGATATCATCAGTCATTAGGGGGACTTAAAATCAATTGCTCTCCCTGCACCCTCTTGTACAGAGAGGAGCACAATACATTAATGAACTTGAGCAAGAACCTAAGTGACAAGATGAAACAGCATAAATAATATCACTTAAAATGTGTTATCTATAACAATGAAGTGTCTCAAATAATAGAATTATGGATTCCAAAGAGGAAAGCAAGTTATTGAAATKCACACCATGGGAGCATCAGTGTGTGCTCATCAACAAAATCACCTATAAATTAATCTGATTTAATGCTGGATGTAGGTTGTATAAGACACCAACMTCACTAATCAGCTTTATTTTATAAACATGTCCCATTTTACAATCTATTTGCCTGCATAACTTGACTAAGCAAGAATTTAAGATGTGGGTCAAAAATTTTTCCCCTTGCCTTATGATAATTTCACTTAGGCCCATCTAAACAGTTCTCTTGGCAACTTATTAGTCCCATTATTTCAGAATTTTCTTCAATGAACCATTTTTTAGCTATCAAAACATTTAGTTCCAGCTGACTTCAATGATACAGACTTCAGACCAACTGAATTTATGAGTTTAACAAGATTACATAGTCAAATAGCCATTCCTTACCAAGTTCATATTTCTAAATAAACTGTCAAGGTACAACCCAGAACAAAGTCTATTAGAAGAGGACATGCAGAGTCCATTGACTTTAACTGTATTGATTATGGATAATTATTTGGTCTCTACTGTCTTCTCACATTTTTACAAATTTTCTCTGGGAAGGCTTAAACTTTAGTGTTTACTTCTCAAAACAAGGGAGAAGGACAAGGGCAAAAATCCTTTCATCTCCCCTTAGCCATCATGAAATCATGCCATGCCCTGTGGCGGTGCGGAAGTTACGGCTATCGTGGAGTGAGAGCATTCATAGCTGGAGGTGGATTATTTGCAAAATCAAAGCCAAGCCGGATGACATTCTGTCAGGATAAACAAACCGTTCAACCACGAGACCATGAGTACTGACCAGAAAGAAAAGGAATATCTCGCACCTACCGCATCGGGCGCTTCCAGTCCCGCGGTGCAAAGGCAGACAAACCCAGCCAGGCGGTGGCTCCTTGGCGCAGCCGCCGCAGCCCTGTGTCCCCTGTTCTTTTCACCGGCAGGCGACACCCCGCTCCTTGCCCCCTGCCCTTGCAGGCCACTCAAGCCAGACAACCAACGTGTGCTGTGACCGCGCAGCTGGCAGCAGAGTGTGCTTCTGCGCGTGGGCTTGGGGCTGGAGAAGCAACGGGGCATTTCCATGCACCCTGGAGCGGGTGCTCCCACCCATCAGCAGGAAGCCTGCCCTCTGGACAAGGCTGGGACCTCAGGTCGGGGCTGCCTCCTGCAGAGCCTCTGTGCCAGGAGATCCACAGGGCTGTTCGTGGAGCCACCCCACCCACCCCATATTGGCCACGAACCACTGTGGCGCCCACTCCTTCCAGGCCCCCCTCACCCTCCCACTGGTGGCTGGGTGGATACGGACGCCCTGGCACCTGCTTTTGCTTCTGCCCCCGTGCTGTCGGTTCATCACCCAGGTCACTGCCCAGGGGTTCCCTGCCCCCTGCCCCACACGGTGGTCTGTCTCGGGCACGGGCGCGGGGGCCGGCAGCCTGCGGTGCCTCGTGCCTCCCAGCTCCCACGCCGGGACCGCGAGGCCAGGGCCGGGCGACAGCAAGCCCGGGGGCAACTGCCCGGCTCTGCAGGACACCATCTCCCTCCGCCTCGGCCGGGGTCTCCTCATCCTCGGCCGGGGTCTCCTCACGGCCGTGTCGCTCTCGCCATTGGGGGTCACTGTTCCAACAAAAGCTGCGGCTCCGCTGCTTTCTCAGATTATTAAAAACAATATTTCTGCTACAGCTGTTTCCTGGTTTGGCTGATATGTTAAGCTAGAATGAAAGGGTTTGTTGGGAATTTTTTTTCTCATTTACAGCAACTTCCTTAACTTCACTTTGAATTTCCTTTAAACTCTGATGAAATACAGTTCATCTGCCACCAAAACCTCAACCAAAATGATGTGAAAAAGAACCCACGAAAGGGTTTTTATGAGATATCATTCTCCCTGCACAGGCAGCCCTGATCAGGGACTGTAGGCAAGGAAATAATTTCTTTTAAATGAGTGTCTGGTTCCCTTTATATTTTTTTCTTTCGCTTCAGATTGCAAGGGAAAAAACCCAAGGTGTCAATCAGCTTTAAAACAGTTGAGCTGATCTTATTTCTTCTCTGTACTGTATTCAAGCCAAACATTCCCTGAATAGAAAAAGCATAGAAAAGTCATAATAGCTAAATTGGTGCTTTTAAAGCCCAAATTTAACATGCTTCCTCGGGGACATTTTCCCAGCATAGAGGAAAACAAATATATGTGATTTAGTGTCTGTTATGGAGGTTAAAATCTGCACCTATTCTTTCATACACCCTGTCATAAGASGCAAGAGTGGAATTCGGGTGGGAGAGGAATTAGGCAGCAGAGAGAAGCAGGGAGAGAGAATTTCTGTGGAACGCAGCGCCCGGCACAGCCAGGTGATTCATTTCAGAAGTGACACCATTTTTGTGAGAAACAGGGAAGATCTACAGCATTTTCCTTTTGAACTCAATAGATAGTGGAAAGGAAGCTGTTCCTCTTTTCTTTGTATTTAATTTTTAACTCCAGGTGTTTGCTGGCTCGTGATACAGCTCCAGGCAGGAACCTGAGCAGGAGGTGGATGCTCAGCTGGGAGGGAGGTGCGAGGATGAGGCYGTGGGACTGGCCCTGGGATGGCCTCATGCTGCCCTGGGGAGCAGGTTTCAACATCTTTAGTCCTAACTGACCTTGGCATTGGAAGACAGCCCTGGGTTGGAGCAACCCCACAGGTTGTGCTCTCATCATGTTTGCTGTTTTGGTCGTACCTCGGCTAGACTCAGCAGCCATTGCCATCTCCTCCTCCACCGCTGCCGCCTCTTCTTCCTCTTCCTCCTCCCCAGAGTCATCCCTCGTCCTGCACCTTCACCTGACTTCGGCCAGCAAGCTGGGAGAGGGGGAGCTGTTAAAAGCCCATCACCCAAGGGGGCTGGCTGTGTTCCTCCTGCAGCTGAGGAAGAGGTGGGCGGAGGAAAAACTGCAGTGGCAGCTTCCCTGGGCAGGAATAATGCCCATGGGTGTCCCTGCCAGGCTTGCCTGCAGTCTGGGGTGGGTGGCTTGTCGGTCCCTCTCTGGTGATAGCTGTTGGATTCCTTGAGAGAGGGCAGAAGCAGCAGGAAAAGGTACAGAAATGATTAAATCAGGATGTCTGACTGCAGCCCCTGGGTCCTTCTCTGTAATTAGGGAATAATATGTGAGCAAGGGGAGTGCTGGTAGCTCTCTGTTTTTTAATCTGCTTGCTTTCATTTTTCATATATTAATTCTTCCCTTTTATCTCTGGTGGTGTTTTTCCTTTGCCCCTGTCATCTGTCCCTTCATTAGCCTCCAAGACTTCTCTTCAGCTCAGTTTGGGAAACTTCCTTCTCATTTCACCTGCTAATATCTCCCCTCTCTCCCTCCAGGCAGTCTCTCCAGTACAGTGAATTGGAGAGGTACAAGAGCTGTTGTGAATTACTCCTTGCAGTCAACTCCTGCACTCCATATTTATTACTGGATTTATTTTATCCGCAGTGATGTGCTGCCGCAGTAGCCTGCGTGTCCGAGCACCAGGAGCTCCTGGCATGGGGTCTGCTGGGGTCCCACAGGCACTCTGAGCCCAGTCCAGCCTTGGCCAGGAGCCTGAGCCTGGTCTGACCCCAGGAAGATCTGCTTTGTGCCATCTTGGTGGACAAACTGCTGTGGAAGATTGGGATTTTTTTAAATTTTTAAAAACACAGTAGAGGTTAACGTTCCTTGTTGTAGCGTCCTGAAGCTTGGCAAGGTCTGAATTGTGAGAACCTGCAGCACTCCTGCTTGCAGCAGTCAGTTAATTCCTTCTCAGGTTTACTCCTGCTCACAGAGAAGCTGAATCTCACAGGAAAAAGAGTTTAAAATCACTGTTAGCAGTTGTGCAGAACCTAAAAGTTATAGTGAGTGGGAGAAGAAGTAGTGGCTGCCTGATATTTGAACTATAGCATTTATTTGGGGCAATAAATTGTTTCCTCTCCCTCATCAGTTCTGTTACAGGATCTCTGCTGTGACCTGCCAAACCAGTCTCTCCTCATTTGTGCCACTCCAGGCTGGGAAAGGAGCCGCGGGAGCAGGAGGAGCAACAGGAGCAGGGTTGGGAGAGCAGCTGGAGCCACGGCTGGGGAAGGGGAGCATGGTGGGAGCACCCAGCAGGGCACAGCACCCCGGTCAGCCACTCCACACAAACCTGTACCCTCCTTCAATTACATTTGTTTGGATCCAAAGCATTGAGAAATTAATGCTTTTAGTTCAGTCCTCACCACTGACCGAGATGTGCCTGTAACCATTCCAGGTACGTACATTTCCATGGAAGCCTCTCCAGGCCAAGGGATCACGGTGCCAGGTGGTTTGCTGGATCAGCTGAGGAGGTTTTTGTATTCACAAAAACATCACCAGATTCATTCTTACACTGCATTCAGATCCGTGCATCCTGCCTACAAGCAGGCTACAGCTTGAGTGCTTCAAATTGTATTCCTTCCATCCTAGCTTTGTCTTGATTCCTTTTATTTTATCTTTAATTTGATTTTAAATATTATGAGAAGATGGGGAAGGGGGTTCCTTGAGCAGGAGGCAGCTTAGAACTGAAACCAAGCACAACTCACTTATCTGCAGCAGGTTTAAACCTCTATTCCTGGCACTGCAGCATGGATCATTGTTTAAATTCTTTACAAATATTAGTATGAATCTTCACAGTTTAAATTAGGACCTAAATCCTTCAAAGCTGGAAGAGAAAATAGGGCCCTCTAGTCAAATGGACTCATTGTTCAGTTAATCCCAGAAGATATCTGGCTACTGGTGTTTTCTTGGTGCATCTCAGTCTAACATGAATTTAGCCAATTAATCATCAGTTACAAAAAATGATTTTTGTTAATTTTTTTTTGATCAATAGATTTTATASAAGAATCTTGCTGCTCGTTAGTTGGAGGGCAGCTCCTTGAAACAAATTCTGCCTGCGATTCTACCTTAAATTCATCAGTAGACATTAAATAGGTCATTGGTGTAATAAGGGCCAAATTTGCTTCTCATAGATCACAGTGGCCAGTGCTCCTAGGGTCTAATTATCCCATATTTGGTCAATAAGCCATTAACATACAGCCATGGATGTTAATAACCATTTCATGAAAAAGTCTTGGTAATTTATGAGATCAACATTGGTTAGGAAAATTAATAAATATTTCATTCGGTAAGATTTATCCGAGGACGTTTCGGTCTGAGGGAGGAAGCACTGGGCTGCGAAAAGGGGGCCCAAGCTCAAATAAAGGAAGAAAGATGGGGGAAAGAAAGCCCAAAAGCCAAGCCCATGGTAGCTGGGTTTAACTTGGGCTAATAAAAATTTACTTCAAATCCTATAGCTAATAAATCCAAAGGGTGTATGAGGGAGTCCAGTAAAATCTGACTTAACATTATGTTAGTGCTATTAACAATATTTATATAGATGTCATTTCGGAGGAGGGTTAAAGCTGGTGAGTTATGGGCTGGGCGCAGGGAGTTGTGTCATGGAGCTGCATGTCTGTGGGCATTCAGATACCATCACCTGCACCTTTTGGAGTGACAAAAGTTTAAAATGACACGAATCACGAGGATGGAAGGCTCAGAATTTCTGCTCATTTCAGCCTTCTGTCTCCCAGACCACCCTGAAGCTTAATAAACTTCATGGTAGATTGTGATTTACCATGTTTGCCAATCTATTCTTCACCTGCTAGTAAATCTATTGTATTTGACTGGGTATACAGCAGTTATAAACATGTGGCATTTTTTCAGCTGTGGTCCTTAGCAGCAATCATGTTTTGCACACTTCTGTAGTCAAAACCCTTTCCGATGGCTACAAACCTAGTGGAAGCCTGAATTTTACCTTGCAGTCACTTCCAAAATGTCAACTATTTTTAACTTCAGACTGCTCTTAAAAATCCAGTTGTAGCCTGTTAGGCTTAAAAGCCAGTTTGTGTCAGGAGCAGAGAAGGGTGACCGGCAGGACGGGCAGAGTTGCCGCGTGCCAGCGGCGATGGCGCATCCCAGGCACCGGTGCTGTGCCGGGAGCTCACCTTGTGCTGCACGCAGGCTCGGCCGGCCCTGCGGGGATGGGCAACAYCCATGTGAAGTCTTGATTCAATACGGTGCTTACACAAGTTCTTAAAATAAAAAAAAAGAAAGAAAGGTTTTTCACGCTTTGCTTAATTGTGCCCTTAGTTACTTTTGCAGGGGGTTGAAATTACCCCCTTGCTTGGGTGTTCTCACTGACAGGGGTTGGCACACTCAAATGGTGATGTGTGTTCTTACTAATATGACTAAACCTGATTATTTCTTTCCTGCAAGAAAATGGCTTTGGAGATTAAAAACTGGGTTGTAGTTGTAGAGCTGTGAAGAGCATTCCCGAGGGTGTATCTGGGAGTACCTCGAGGACCACACCCAGCTCGGGAAGCCATGCTCAGGGCACAGCGTGTGCGGTGAGACCTGGGCTGTGCCTGGGTCAATGCACTGGGGTAACCAGACATGGTGGATCCAGGCTGGGGTCACAGTGGTGGCATCACTTAAACCTTTTCRAAACCAAATGAAATGAGATGCTTCCCTTGCCTCTGCTGAGAACTTCCTGCAAGGGGAACTTCTGGGGGAGATGCTGGTCCATTGAAAGGCAGGTGTGCTCTGCTGTGGTCACCAGGCAGTAGCTTTGTATTCCCAGCTCCGTCCTTCTTTTGCYTCCCAGAGTCTCTCCTGGCTGGAGGAGCTGGCGCTGGGGGATGCTGCAAACACTTGTAGGCCATTGACGCAATTGTTAATCTATGTTGAATGATTGCGCTATTCCATCCTGCTGCCTCTCTCTGATTAGACTTGTAAATGAAAAACCATAAAAGTCAAAAATGAGAAAATAGAGGACAGAATGAGAGAAGGCACTTATCCCCCCCGACGAGTGCCTGAGCACTGCAAGCAACCCCAAAGCTGGGCGCTGGGCGCTCTCTGCAGGGATGCGGCTCTGGGTGCTGCTGGTACTCTCTGGTACTCTGGTACTCTGGTACTCTCCCTGTCCTGGGCAAGGACTGTCGATGGCACCCTCTCCTCTCTGGCCATCAGCCCTGGGTGACAGGGCCAAAGAGCAGAGGGGAGGGAAAGCAGCCACTGCTGTTTGCGCAAGATGTCTGTGGGGTCCCTCTGATCAAATACAGTCTGGCTTCAGGTCTTTACTTGCTGATTAAGCTCCACCACCAGGTTTTTCCATCCACTCCTTGGCCTTTATGCCCTTGGTGACACGATGTCTATTGCTCCTGCCACGACTCTCTTCAATGCATTAGCTTAGCTAGGGGTAAACTCTGACACCAGGGAAAAAAACCCCACTGACAGTTAATGGATCCCTRTAGGTCCCTGACCCCTGGGGATATGAGCACAGTACCTGGCAAAAAGCGCATTCTAATGTCTTGGGGAAAAGGTCAGAGTAGCAAGAGAAAATAGGCTGTTCATATTTTGTGGAATATTTATCAGGGCTGCAGGCTCTGGAGCTGCACAAGGGGGTCAGGGTCCCTAACCAGGGTGAGGGTCTCTGGCAGGGGCTCAGCCAGGGCTCCCGGGCACTGCAGCGCAGAGGGCTCTGCGGCAAATTGCCAGCAGTCAGAGGGCTGCACATCATTTGCATAATCTGCAAGATCTAATTGTGTCTTTGGGCTTTTAATAAAATGGGATTGGTTTTATTTCAGTGGTTGGCTCATAATAAAGGATTCAGCATTCTCCAAACCAGAATGGATGGTGTGTGCTGTTGCAGCCGTCCCTGTCTCCAGCTGAGACACCGACACCCTGTGAGCCCCGAGCCCGTGTCCACAGGGATTGTGGCTCAGTGAGCACTGGGGAGGGGGCCAGGAGCCATTGTCCAGCTGTCAGGGCAGGATGTGCTGCATGATGAGGTTGTCCCTTTGTCGGCCTAAAAAAAACATAGTGTATTTATGCTTTTCAGGTGGTTTGTTTCCTCCAAGGTAAGGGGAGAGTAGGAAAAAAGGGAGGAAAGTAGATGAGCAAAAAGATTGAGAAATGGAAGAAGAAMGAATGGTGTAAGCAAGGAGTTCTGAAGAAAAAAGGAGCAACCACCCCTAGAGCTTCCATTTGCTTGAAATTTCACTGAGGCTTCTCAAGACCCAGAGTCCAGTTTGGATCTGAGGCACACCCATGAGCCCCAGCAGCACCATGGGGAGCCATGCCCACGCCTGCTCACCTCCCACCTCAGCCCCTCTCAGACTGAGCTCTCCCTGCTGGGACAGCAGCCTGGAACTGCTGTACAAGCAGCTTGGCTGAAAAAAATCAATAATCTTTTCAATAAAGCATTTTATCCCTTATATATATTGTCTCTCATAAAGATTTTACACAGACAAAAAGTTCAGAAGTTGGTGTAAAAAATGTTGGGAAAAAGGTGAAGATACATAAGTAAATTACAAACTTGAGGCTGTTTGCAGTACCTTGGGAAAGTGGGAGTTATATTGATGAGTTTTTATTGATTTACCATCATTCCCAGTGTGGACATTTTCTGGTCTATTATACCACAGTCGCAGCATATTCCCATCGCAGCACTAAAGAGGAAATATGGGCAGCCTGACCTTGGCAATATGGAGATAATGAAATACCCTTAATGATCCTTCCAAAAGATTTTACAAGCCAACTTCAGATTGTATCTGCTCTGTGCTATGCTAATTTTTAGGAAGACTTGGAAGGATATACCAGGGGCTTACAGCTTGAATCCTAACTGTGGGGTTTGGGAGTTAAATGGAACAGGAATAGGTGACCTCACTACCTGATAGACAAAGGCTGCTGTGAAAGTGCCTGGTGTTTCTAGGAGGCCCTGGAGTCATTCGTCTCCTTCCAGGGGATGGAGGTTTGTGGCGCTGTCCCCTAGCTGTCCTACAACTTGGCACCTTGGCTGCCCAAGCACTGTGGTGCCCCCGGTCACCCTGTGCCACAGTGGGACCATCCGTGCCCCCTCGTCCCCACCACGTCCCTGCAGCCCTGGAGGAACGTGCTCAACACCGGGAAGAGTTGCGGCACTTCAGGGTGACTTTGGGGACAGCTCAAGGAGATTTACCATACATATACCTGCCTGGAATTGTACCTAGCAGGGACATAAATAGTAGGTTTCAGTGCTCTGCTTTCCYCGTCTCCCCTCCCCAGCCCAGCTGGCAACACAATTACCAGCCCCAAAGTATTATTTTCTTAATAAAAATGTTATGTGTAAAGCAAAGCCACAAATGAGTCCCAAGCCCATGCAGATCTCAATCACTCCCTTCTTTATTCCCCAGCGAGATTGCTAATGACCTTCACGCAAACCTTCACCAAATCTTTTTGAAAGGCAAATATTAATTTCCTAGCATGAAAAAAGGAAATAAAAAAGCCTATTTTTCATGGGAACCACGCAGAAAGAAAGATATATTTTCCTTCAAAATGCGGGGAGGATTTTTACATTTTGTCACTTGCTTTGCATAGACTTGGTACCCACCATTTGTTCACCTCTGAATGTAATCTCTCGCCATAAAGCTTCGCTCTAAATTCCTCCACTCCCTGTTAGGCTCTGATAGCTCCTTAGCTCTGCCRGAGCGGTGCCGGCGCTGTGCTCCTGCAGCACGTTCTCAACTCTCTGGGAGGAGACTGGGAACAACGCTTTAAATTTTAACAGCTGAACCATTCATTTTTAAAAAGGAGGCACCAAAGCCATGTAACATTTTATAGCAAAGTCTGCAGAAGTCATTTATAATACAAAAATCCTTTGTAGGGAGCTGCACCATGCTGTGCCACAGCATCCCTGGCATGTGTGTTTCCTATGCCAGCAAGCACTGAAGATTCCATGTGAGAAGTGGTGAGAGGCAACACACCCGGGAGCAGAGCCAGCCTCTCCGTGCGGATGCTCAGGACCTCTGCATGCCTACATTGTCTGCAATGGGAGCACAGAGAGAGCTGATCTCAAAACGAGACACATCCTCAATTTTTGTTAGGCCTCCTTTGGACACTGAGTGTTGATGTTTTAATGGTTTGTGATGTGCCAGACCAGGCTCACATGTACTCAGGATGGGTTTGGACCTGGCCCTTCGGCTGCCACTTGCTTCCAGCAGACTTCCCAGCAACCCAAGGTTTTGGGTTGTGCCCCGGAGTCGGAGCCGACGCAACATGTGGCATGCAACACAAAGCCATCCTAGAGCACAAATCTGTGCTTTGCTGAGGAGATCATCCAGACCAGTCTGTGCTAAATAACATGTACTTGATTCCAGAGCCAAAGCAGTGGCACAGAGGCAGCTTCTTCCCTTGTTTTAGACCTTACCTTCATCTTCAGTGATTTTTTTTTTAGTACTAACTTCATTAGTCAGTTAAAAGAGTGGTCTAAAGAGTATTTTCCGGAGGTCGTTTGCTGGGGTTTTATTCCATAGGTCTTGTACACTTTTTTCAGATTAGTCTGTCTAAAACGAGTGAGAAAATGCTGTAAGAACCAATGCGAACCAAGCCCCTGTGCTGTGAGCCATGTGTACATGCTGGCTGCATTCTGGCTCTGGCATTTGCTCACCCTCGTGTTGCCCAGGCTGCCTGGGCAGGCGAGTCAGGGTGCACAGCTGGAGCTGAGCCACCACCTCCTCTGCTTTGGTGGGTCCTCAGCACGTCGCCACACGAAGTGAGCAACAGTTTGTCTACACATATTTGGGGGAAAACCAGTTAATATAACAATAGCACTAAATCAGGCACAGAACTTCAAGTACAATTCACAGCAAGAAGTTGTTAATACCTTTATTATGGGATAAAATGTATTCATGATATTAAAGACATCACATTTCTGCCCTGGTGTCACATTTTAGATGTAGCGTAGATAAATGATATATCACTGTAAGAGATCTACAAAAACCATTAGTAACCATGACATTTTGACGTCAGATTTTAAAAAATTCCTAAGTAATCTTTTTGATTTATGAAATGGTGTCCAGGTTCATCGAGACTGATCTCAGATTTATCACAGCCTGGTTAGAATTATTAATGATTTTCAATTTGTAAATCCAATGCCAGCATGTCCAAGTGCTCTCAGCAAAATCACAGAGAGCTGACAGGGAGATTTTGCTCAATCCATAGTTCTCAGCTCTTGYAGGATTTGGTGGTTAACCCGCTGTGGGCCGGCGCGGGCGCCAGCCCCGCACAAAGCCATTGTTCTGCGCGGCACAAAGGAGCCGCGGCCGCCCGCGCATGAATCACGGCCCGAGTGGCCATGAAACACACGGCGTCAACAGGAATGAGTGATCTGACTTTTACAGGCTCCTACTGAAGACCCTTAAAGACTTAAATTATAATGAGAAGAAAAGCTGATCTAAGCCAAAACAGACAGGCTTGGGTAGTTCTCCCCTACAATTCATCACGGGAGCAGATGAAAGGGAGGCAGGGGCAAAGAAAAAAGCACCGGCACGTCTGCATCCCTCAGCAGCCAGCGGGAATATCTCTGGAGAAGAAAGCACACCTCGGGTAAACACACTCCAGAGCCCAAGAAGAATATTTATGTCATAATTTATGGGATAATTGTCCCACCACTACAGGGAGGGGTTAGAGGGAGATTTGGATGCTAAAATGTTCTCTGCAGCGGGAAGCTGGCTGTTCCTCCTGTGAGGGGTGAGCGGGTTCTGTGCCACCCTACCTGCCCTTTTGCGGTGACAAGTGTCACCATGGACACCATGGGTGTCACCTGTCAGCCTCTCCAGGACCAACACTGCCTTGGGTTTTAAGATGGTTAAAGCAAAAACCACTATGATTCATCCTTAGGCTGCAGACAGCCAAATTCTTATTTACTTTAAAAATTCTCTCTCTCAGGTGCCTGGATTTCCAAGACTTTGGGGTGGCTCGGGGTCTGCACTGCAGCCCCAAAGCCCCACATCCCCCAGGAGTGGGCACAACTCTGGCTGCCTTGCTGGGAGTTCCAGACCAGTGTCCACTGGTGCACACAGGGATGGGCAGTGGGTCCAACCCAGTGCCCCATAGCCGAGGGGGCTCGGATTTGTTAAATACAGGCAAGGGACATTGGACTGTGGGCACGGTGGAGACTGGTTTGACTYCTGCTCTGGAATCCACATCCGGGCAGGGCAGAATGGCCATGCAGCTCAGAGCCTGTGGATCAGCAGCATTTACAGGTGCTGCTCAGCCTCTGAGTGGATTTTAGCTCCATACTGTACGGACATCAGGAAGGCAACATTTCAAAAAGGATAAAATTCCAGTAATCCTTTAGTCCAGCACTGCCATAGCTGCTCATGCTGCCCAGAGCATGCGGGTGCCTGCAGAGAGTCGGTGTCTAGTTTTCTCTCAAGTACTCCACCTTAATWGGGCAGGTAAAACTCTATAATTAGGGACCTTAACTGGGGAATTTTTCTAATCCATCATATCTGCTCCATTATTCAACTCTATCAAATCCATGCATGCAGGGAGAAGCAGGACATTCTTCACAACACTGTCAATATTAACGTCTTTCCAATTACAGAGCATTATAATGGCAGCCTGATGAGGAACTGTGACATGCTGCCTGCAACTTCTAACTTTTGATTAAAGCCTCCTTCAAGATGATGCCCTTTAATTTATGGTGCAGGGCTGGCCAGGCACAGGTGAAGAAATGTTGGGAGCGAGCAGTGTCACGGCTGCTCTTGCACCCACCCAGAACAGCTCATCTGCCTGTGAAGTGGCTCCAGGGGAAGTCCAGCTGTGTCTCCACACCCTCCACATAGAATCATAGAATCATATAGGTTGGAAAAAGCCTCCAAGATCATTGAGTCCAACCTTTGCCCAATCACCCACCTTGCTACAACCTTCTCTCAGATAGTTGTAGAGAGTGATAATCGCATGCAYTGGGAGGATGCACCTGGGGCAGCCTCTGCAAGGTGCCCAGCAAAGGTCTGGAGCCAGAGCCCCGCGTCAGTTCAGCAGCCAAGCTGGAACCTCCAGGTCCCAAGGGACAGGGACAGAGGCCCAGCTCCCCTGGGACCCCCGGCAGCACTGCAGCTCCAGCCCCTCCGCCAGCTCTGCTCCCTGACAACTGCCTGGGCTGTCTGCAGCTGGCAGAGGAGGGGTGTGAGCTGCTGATACCGCGGTTGAAAAGGGGGTTTATTAAAATATTCTTCTGACAGGTTCATTTTCTGAATTCCTCTGGATTATTTCCAGCATTCCAGTTCCATCAGAAAAAGCTCTTTTCAAGGGGATGGGGAGAGGCTGTGGGGCATTTCTTCCCTTTTCTTCTCATTTAGATGGCAAAAGTTAATCCTTTGAAAGTCAGAAACAACCACAACTAACTGCGATGGACTGAGTCATTTCACAGTGCAACAGAAGTGCTGGGACAGAGCAACGTCCCGAGAACCTGCAGTCCTGCAGGAGAGCCCTTCTAGCAGAGGGAATGAAYTGTCATGGCTGCAGCCGCACTTGCTTTGTGTCAGAGCTGTGTGAGCTGCAGCTGTGGCCAGGCTACAAGGGCTCCCCTCCTGGTGCAGGACACTCACCTCGGCAAGACTGGTGTCATCCTCTTGTGGACTCGAGTCCCTCCAAAGCACCTGGAATGACAGTGTGAGCCCAGGAATGCTGGTCACTTCTTAATATTATGCTTTTTCATCAAACTTCTTAAAAAAGCTCTGCTCTGGATAAACTCCAAATTGCTGTAACCTCAACTGCAGATGTGTCTCCATGAGGTTGTTCAGAGGACCTTGGCAGAGGAATTTGTGCAGCCACCAGAAAACAGGAAAAGATCATTGGGATCATGTTGGGACAGATGATGGACACATGGCCAATAAGCCCTGACAGGGGCAGCCACATTTACCCACAGCACGGAGCTGAATCCAAAAGCATGCAGGGAGTCCATCCCGACACCTTCCTGGGAGAGGTGAGCACGGGTCCTGCAACCCAGTGTCGCGTCCAGGGTCCACGCTGAGATCCTCGCCCAAGGGCCTCTGGGCAGGTGCCCAGCAGCRATGCCCTCCCAGCCGGGCTCACCCACACGCCGAGGTTTTGGTGGGTCCCTGACCTCCGGTGCCCGTGGCCCTTYGGTGGGTCCAGGAAGCCGGGTTCCCACGGAGGAAGGGATCCACGGGAACCCAGAGCAGCAGCAGCCCTRAGCCCAGACCCTGGGGCAGGAGGAAGCAGCTGGTGGGCACACGGTGTGGGGCATCCTGCCCCTCGGCCACTCCACTAACAAGCCAGCACTGGTGCCTTTCCAGAACAAACATGATTCCGATGGAAAGCTAACATGACAAGAGGCGCACACAGTAATAACCCAGTGAGGAGACATGGCTCTCAAGACATCTCCAGACCCCAGATTAAATGAAATTTTGACAGAGAAAAACACATATTGGCAACATTTCTTGATCCACAATTCAAAGAGAAAATTGAAACCATATTTCCGTAAGAATCAGACACTGGAAAGAAGTTCTTAATAAACAAAAAGAGACAGGTCATGTAATTCACTCCCTTTTCCTCTTTTCCATTTGTTGGCCAGGAACGATTAAGAGTCAAGGAAAGACGGTTTTTAACTGAAAATTTGTACTTGAACTTGACAAACAAAACAACTTGGAAAGAAATTTCCCAGCTGCAAGTCTGAATATTTATGTCTAGAGACGCAAGAAACATTTCAAAACATTAAACAATTTGCAAAACCAAAGCTGCTAGGTTTGGGTTGAAATCCTCTGGTCTGCAGCCTCCTCTCCACCTCACTTTTAAAAACAGCAGCTGAGGAACCCAGAGGTGGAGAGGATTGAGGCGGACTGCTTGCCTTGTTTGGTCAGGGACACATTAAGTGTTCCCTCTTGGAAGGGGTCAGTGCATCAGTGGCTGTCGGAGCCCTGTTTCCATGGTCAGTTACCCAGCAAGTCAAAGGCACCTGTACAGGCRTGACTCAGGTGTGGGTCCTGCTAGGAGATCTCTCTTCACTCAAGAGCCAATGCCCTAAGATCAGACTTTTTTGTCCCTGGATTTTCTGCTCTAATTGTTCCCAGGATACAGGGCTTTGGCACTGCATTTTTTTGTCCATTCGAAAATTCTCAGCCTTTCTCCGAAGTGAAAACTGAAGAAAAACAAGGTAAATAAAAATTTTTTAAAATTGTGGAAATCCTTAGGATCCCTCCTCCCTGCAAAAGATAACCTGGAGGTGAACTGGCACATGGAGTCAGCTTCTGACAAGGTTCATTCCCAGACCCAGAGGAGCAGAGCAGCACCCTGGAGTGTGACCCTCAGCCCCGGTGTGAAGCCTGAGCCCCCTGGACCCCTCCAGCCTGGCCGCTGGGTGCAGGTCCAGGAGGGGCGGGGGAGCTGTGCTGGTGCCGTGCAGAGGGGCAGGCGCTGCACCACTGAGTGACATGAATTAGCGTGTGACAGTGACAGAAAATGGAAAAGAATGGCCCTGCAAATGCAGTTACAAGAGAAAAGCAAATTGATTTAGTGGACATATGAGTATTTTTGAGAGAGAAAGCAAGAGAGCTGCCTGACATATTCCAAGATACCCCACGATTGCTTCTCTTAAGGAGATGTCATTCAGATTTCCCTGAACTAGCCTTTAAATTACAGTTCTATAAATAGATCGGGCACTGGCAGTATTTACAGTGTGAGCATCAGGTGAAAAACTACAGCGGCTGCCACGGCTGCTCCTCTCACCTTGCGCCTGCCCCGCTGGAGGTTAACTCTGATTTCCATGTTAATGCCGCCTCGATCCCAATGGCTGCCATTTGTCAAATTAACATTCATTTCAACAACCCAAAAGTGAGAGCTTTTAAACATTAATTCACAACTATGAGCKCTTCTCAGCACATTATTATGTTACTGTGATGAAACAAACTGCCTATGGAAAGATATAGATCGTGTTGGAAATGTTGGCACTGCAGATGGGAGAGGAGGCCCATCGCGGCGGCAGCGCTAGCGCGGGCAGCAGTGCCCGTGCCCCGATGCTGGCACAGGGGGGAACAAATGGGGCCAGGAGCCCTCGGAGCTGCTGCCCGTGGCATGTGCTCAAGCACGGTGTTCCCACCGTGGGCAGCCCAGGGCTGTGTATCCCCCCTGGGTCTCTGTGGGAGCCGCCACCCCGTCTGGAAATGCCAGCTTGCCTCACTAGACTGCTCACTCTCCTTCCTGCACGGCATTCCCGGGAAGCAGTTTGCCAGGAACCCGCTCCCGCCGCTATGCCAGCACGAGAATTTCGGAAGCAAGAGATTATCATCTGAAAGATTTAAATCGGTGCTATTTTGAGTCTGCAATTACTCCAGCTCTCACCACGACTGATCAATGTGCTGTCTCTGATTAACAAGACAAATTAGCGGAAGGCCCTTGCCACGCCGCTGCCCGGGAGGGCCGTGCCTGCGCAGGGGTGTGGACCAAGGCAGGATGCGGCGCCAGCGCCCAGCGGCCCTTGGGACATCCCTGGATGGGGACTGCGCTGCTTCCCGGCCAACTGCTGCTGCCTCCTTCCCGGGCAGCGAAGCCCCAGGCGTCACCACTTCCAAAAAACTGCCTTGTCCAAGGGTCCGAAAGCACGCACGGTCCCTGCAGCCAGGGCGCCCGGCAGCCCGGCAGCCCCTGCTCGGAGCACCCGGCGGGGCCGGTGGGAAGTGCCAGACACGAGGGGAATCCGCCACCCTTCAGCTGTGAGCACCCACAGCCCCCGCAGCCCGTGCGGAGGCCGCCGGGTGCTGCGGGAGCCGCTCGGCAGAGCCCCGTCCCCTCCCGCACAGCGGGCACCGCGCAGCCAGCGCTGTCCCCAGGGGCCGGCGCTGCCTTCCTCCAGCCGGCACAGCCCAGACCCCTCCCGACGCCTTATCCCTCCCATCCTGTTTTCCAGAGCCTGGATGGAGTTTTAATGGAATTCAAGGATGAGTTGAACTGATGTGTCTCTTTCTCAGCGTCCACGTCTGGCGACATGTGCCAATGGTGCGGCAGGACGGGATTTCCTCTCACTTCTCAGAATGAGAAGGACCAGAGGGGTCCCCTTGCCCGAGGGTGGGGGCGTTGGGCACCGTGGGTGCAGCGGGCAGGAGCCCAGAGCAGCTGCAGGCAAGGCAGGCATGCCAAGGCTTCGTGCCATGTGGCACTGGGGCCGGGAGTGCCGTCCCACATCTGGTCTTCTGATTTTCCTGARGTTCTATCTCCCCAAATAAGCACAGACAGATACCTACAACTCAACTACATCTGGAATAATCCCCAGCTCCTAACTGAATCCAGAGCTGTAATTCAATCAAGATGTTCTGCTGACACTATAAACCGGGAGAGCAGCATGGAGCAGCGAGTGTAAATGCCAGCAGAACCTGAGACTGAATTACAGCTGCACTGTTGCACCAGACACGTCGTGCTCAGACACAGGGGAACAGAGTCCTCTTTGTTAAACTAATTATTTTAATACATAGAAGGAGAGGACAGAAAGGACCTGTTAAATATTTACCATTTCAAGCCTTTTCTTGCAGGCCATTCTTTCGCGGTTGTTGATATAAGCTGCTCTGTGCCGCAGTTAAACCTGCCCATAAAAATGGAAAGGTTGGAAGTGTGTGTGACATATTTCAGGGGGACAGGGTGACTCCAGGGGCTGGTAATGAAGCCCAGAGCCTTTCACCTCTGGAGCGCTGGTTTGAATCCAAACACCATTTCCATCTGCAGGTGGTTTAGCTGCATCCATGTTATGAGCTGGGCTTTCTCCGTCCTCATGACCAAGCACTCTCATGGGGTAAAGGTCCTCCCCACTGGCACAGTGCCTGGTCGTCCCATCGGAGGGGTCAGGAGGGCAGGGAAGGGGGTTCGAGCTCTCCCTTCCACTTTTGGGAGCCCCAGGACAAGCACAGCCCCTGGCTTAGTGGTGAGTTACGCTGCTATGTCCTGTAGGGACAGCAGAGTTCACAACACCCTGAGAACCAGCAAGTCTTCCTGACACTGGAGTGGCCATCCCGGGAGCAGGCAAGTGGTGGTGGCAGAGTGGCAGCTCCAGCGGGCACTGGTGTCCCTGCCCCAGGAGAGCCCTGCGTCCCATCAGTGCGGGCCAGCACCCAGCCAGGGACCTCATCACTGGAGGAGTGTTTTGGAAAACCCATTGCCATGGCAATAGCTGTTTGCTGTGGGAAGGGCATGTGGTTCAGGCACTGCCACCCCAGCAAGGGCACTGCTGGCCGGAGGGAGACACAACACCAAAACACCCAGGGAGGGAAGAGGGACAAGCACTGGCAGCACACGGCACCTGCCTCTCAAGCAGAGGCTGCATCGCTGGAGGCTCCAGCAGGTCAGAATTACAGACCTGCAGGAAAGCTGTGGCAGTGCCTGAAAACACCAGGGCTGCATTGTCACCCACCTGGCAGCAGAAAACAGGGACCCCTGACAGCTGAGACCCTGAGCTGGGAGCAGGTCCCTTGGCACTGTGTCCGGAACCTGACTGCCTGAGCAGCCACCACCAGCAGGTGGGCAGAGGCGGGCAGGTGAGACCCTGGGAGCGTGTCCCACGGGCAGCAGTGGCACTGCAGCCTCTCGGTGACATGTCCTCGTGGCTGACCCTTTCCACGAAGATTAATGGAAAGTGTCTGCCTCCCGTGGTGCTGCCGGTTCCGTCTGTCTGTCTGCTGATAAGACGAGCCTTCTGTTCCCAGCCCAGGCAGGGAGAAGGCTCCGTCCTCACCCCAACGGGGCGGGAACTCAGCTGCCCCTGCCCAGGGCACGGCTCCTCTGAGGAGCTCAAATTTTGCAGATCTCAGCAAAAACTGTGGGAAGAACTCAAATATGCAGCAAGCACTGATTTTCCATGTGGATGCATTGCCATTAGCCTTACCCATTAATTAGGATAATAGTAATTGTTATGATAATGATGATTATAGAGACTACTTCATAYTTACTGAGGTTGGAAATATCTAAACCAAACCCTTGCACAAGCCGTGTGCTTTTATCAAAGCCATTAATGTCTGAGATAACATTTTTAAATGCCAAATTTTCTATGAAAACGTATATTTATATCAAGAAAATTAAATTTCAGCTTAAGGTTCTTATTATAAATAAAAGAAAATAAGTCAATAAAACAATAAATATTTAACTGAATGAAGCAGAAATTATATCCAATTATATTTTCTTTAAAACGCAATTTATCTGCCAATATTTTCTTTAAATGCTCATGTTACTTTTTCACTTACTAACAATAAATGCCTGGATGCATTTCAAAGTGGTGCCTTTTCTATTATTTCATTTCCTGGAGTCCTCGGCTTGAAAGGACATTAATAGCACACTATAAATAAAAAAAAGTTACTTAAGGATTTACAGCTGAGGATTTCTATGGAAACAAACCAGAGAGGGGAGTTTGCATCAGGATGGGGGTGGGGGATGGAAACAAAGAGCTGAAAATGGGAACCAAAGTTCAGCTGCCAYATGGCAGCCCCGGGTCCTCCTGCCTGCGCCCAGCTCCGCGTCACGGGTCACCCGAGGTGGGGGGCACACGGGCTGTGGCACACCCTAATGCAGCCACGTGCGTCCTGGTGCTGCTCTGGCACAGGAACGCCGACAGCAGAGGGACAGTTTCGGCTGCCAAGGGGAAGCTGCTGCCAGACCTCCTGCCTGTGCCCAAGATGGGAGTTGCAGGGATGGTCCTACGTGCCAGGGCACTGTGGGACACTGGGGTGCCACAGGACACTGGGACAACAAGGGACACTGGGATGTCATGGGACACTGGGAGGCATCTCCTTTGCCCCAGCTGCCCCTGTCCCGCGCTTGCCCACACTCAGAGCATCTGAGCATCAGGCAGCCGAGGGGAATGGCTCCATCGCCGGCTCTCGCAAATGGGAAGCGGATTTCCAAGTGAGAGGGACCAAAATGACTTGCATAACATAGGAAACAATTCAACAATCAAAAAATCTTTCACGACTTAATAGGATTTTATAAATTGAATTATCTCTGTAAGCGCTGACAGTCCGAGCTGATCAATCAATTAAGAGATGCCAGGCTCGAGCCCGCAGACCCACTCAGTGGGAGGGTGCTGCTGCCAGGGCACCTGGCTCCTTTCATGCCCCTCCAGACCCCCACGGAGGCTGGGCTGTGCCAGGGCCTCCCCCCAACGTGGCAGTGGTCCCACAGGAGAGCCCTGCTCTGGCTGGGGAGAGCCAGCCTTACAGTCAGGACCATATCTGGGATGTGTGCCGAATCCAGCTCCACGTTTGTGCAGCCAGAGAGCTGTGGGGACGGGCAGAGCCCTGGGTGTCCTCTCCGTCACAGGCATTTTAGGGACTCCTGTTTAGGCTCCTGCAATCTGCCTCTCCCCCCRCACGAGCATTGACACGGTGGGTGCAGCTGGTTATTGATGGTGTGTAGGACCAGGTGTTCGCAGATGAAAGGTTAGTTTATTAATCCTCTGGGAGACCTTATGAAAAACAAATTCAGGTAAACAACATATTTTTCTTGACTGCTTTCAAGATTTAAGGCAGGGATCCTGTTCTTGGAGTCTCTTCGACGCATTTCCATTGCACTCTGTTATTACATTCTTCAAAAAAGAGAGATTGCTTCTTGTGCCACATTCTGGGAGAGAGAAACCTAATTGAATCTGCTGCCCATGTGGCTGGACAGCATCTCCTTCCCAGTTATGGATGGGCTGGATAGTCACTGAAACACATGGGCAGGCCTATTGGAAAGGCATTTTTCTGCTGGGCACCTGCAGTTCCATGCTGTGTCCCTTCCTGTCCCCGCTATCCTGGTGCCTGCCAGCTCAATGTCTGCGGAGCCCAGCCTTCCTGTCCCACAGACCTTCCCTCTGTGCACAGAGCAGGTTTTGCTGCGGCTCTTTGTCCAACCAAGCTGGAGGGAAGATGGGTTTCCAAGTGAAGCCTCCTGTGTGACCTCTCCAGGAAGGAGCTGGGGTCGCTGGGGGCTCTCGGGGCTGGCACAGACACTTCCCAGCCCCTGCATCCCACAGTGCCCAGTAGCACCTCCCACCCCTCCCAACACTGCCCCAGACTTGGCAGGACAAAGCCCCTGGTCTGAAGCCCACCACAGAGCCCAAGAGGAACCAGCTCCCAAATGGCTGCCCTGGGACCGGTGGGGACGAAGTGGGGGCTAATTTGAGGAGAAATCTCACATGGAGTGCCAGGCACTGTACACTGCTTCATTTAACCTCTGAGCATGGTGCTCAGGAGAGAGAAATCGCTGTGCCCCATTTATGACCACTGGAACTTGATTAAGCACTGAACTTTAATTAATTGACTGGCTTGGAGTAATAAGCTCTGCCGATTTGCTTTGCCCAATGAAGAGGTGAATAGTTAGTTCACATTAACTGTCGGGTGTGAGGGCCACTGTCGCACAAACACCACCATCGATCAGACAAGGCACAGACACGAACACTGCCTGGACCCCTCCCCAGCCCCCATGCTCTGACATGTCCTGGACCCCTCCCTGTAACCCCGGGCCCACTGGAAGCAGTGAAGCTGGAGTGCTCAGCCACCTACAACGGGGCATTGCCTCTGCCCCCCTGAGTGCTGGGGACCCTTGGGGACTCCCCACACCCCTCCAGCCATTGCCCAGCTGGGGGCAGAGTGACAGGGCAGGAGTTTTCCTGCCAGTCACGTGTGACACCCCACTCCTGGCCTTTCCCGCAGTGCCTGGGGAAGCATTCCACATGTCAGCTCCCCATCCTCTTCCTTTACTTCCTCCCTGTGGCCCTGCACATCTGAAGAACTACAAAATGCAGGGCCACACCTCCCCAAAGATTACAGGTTCTGAGGTGAATCCCCTCAGCCCAGCACGTGCTGCAGAGCCAGGAGCAGTGGCCAGCAAGGAGGAAGAGTGCAGTGCAGGAAAATGTTTCCCACCCAGAATGGGCTGGAGCAGGAGGGCAAGGCCCCAGCATACGTGCCGTGCCTGTGCTCCAGCATGCCTCTCCTGCTCCTTAAATTGATTGGCACTTTCTATTTGAGGAAAAATGAGTTCTTAAAATTGAAATAGTGGTTATTGTTATGGTAATACAGCGAGGCTGTGGCAGCAGAGATTTTAAGATACAAAAAAGGTTAGTTTGAATCAAGCAGCTGAGTGGTGAGTCTATATAAAGTACTCAGGACTAATGAGTTCCGAGGGATCCACGTATCGGGTCCGGACCCCTTAATGCTGCTGATTCAAGTGGTGGGTGCAGGTAATCACCAAGATAACCTGAGGCCTCTGGGATCATTACTGCTTTATCACATTTTGTATAAAATATTTTCGGCCTCATTTAGGATGTCAGCCTCTATCAAATATTTCCTGGCGTTAAGAGAGCGACGCAGCCCTGTGGCACCAGTGTACCTGGAACCCTCGCTGTCCTCTCCCGGCCCAGCATACCTGGAACCTTCACTGTCGTCTCCCAGGCTGGTGTCTGGAACCCTCATGTCCCACCGGGAGAGGCACTCAAGGCACCCTGGACTCTCTTAGGGGGCTGTGGCACTGAACAGCAGATTTGTGAATAATAAGAACAAAAGTATTGAGCCCATGTTAGCAGGACATAGTGACAGATTCCCAGCATCTGTTATTGCTTTCTCTCATCTGTACCTGAAGTTAGCAATTTAGAGCCCATACCTTTATTTGGAAAATAATAGTACACACAGAATTATAAAAGTTTAATATGCTCTCAGTAAAATGAAAAATGAGCGGTTATGATATTGTCTAACACTTTCAAATGTGTTTATTAATTCATGTTTTAAATCATAAGTTTCATTCTGCAGGAGAGTCATACACAGCAATAAGCAAGTTTTAAAATATTAATGAATAAACAATATTTCTCTATTGAAATATAACATGCTTCTTTGAACAATGTACCAATGGTAATAAATCACAACCAGCAGAAAATTGCATTTCATATTTAATACAACTTGAACTCTGCCTTTTTATAAATGATATCTTTTTTGTTTAATTGGCGTCAGTTCAGATCTAGCAGATTGCTAATAAAATTCTGGATTTCCATACTTAATGACGCGTGCTTTTTATGCTGAATTTTACCACAAAAAATGCAACCTTTTATTATACAAATAGCAGGCGTTAATAGGTGATCTCCCACGCTGGGCAATGGCCCCGTCTGCTGTCCCGAAGCCTCGCCCTGCAGCCTGGGGTGGCCACGTGCCACATCCCCCTTCTCCGAGGTGCCATTCCCAGAGAGCTGAGCATATCGGGGCTCTGCGAGCAGGAGGAGGAGGGGCCCTTCCCCTCCGGGGGGTCACTGGCCCAGAGATGTGCTCCTTGGGGACACCTCTGGGTCCCCACCCACCCCAGGAACAGGGGCTCACGTTGGGGCTCCAGCACACACGTCAGCACCCGCGTTAGCACCGTAGAGAGGAATGAAAGTAATTGGGTTTAATTAGCCTGTGTAAACACGATCCTTAAATTTGTTGCCACATGAGGGTTTTGGCAGTCTCCAATAAATTAATCCTTTTTATTATATCAATGACAGGAAGATGATCAAATAGGCTTTGATATAGATTTTGGGATTTAGCACCTAGTAGTGCTCTGACATGCTTGAACTTCTTCCTCCTGCTGCTGCTGCTGCTGCAGGCAAGAATGAGGCTACAAACAGCGTCTGCTTCCGAGCTGTTCCCAGGTGGAACGGGGGACTTGGAGACACATGGATGGGGACGCCAGGGAAACTTTGAAGAAAAGTTTGTCTTTGGGATTTGTTGGGTAAGTTGAGTTTCCAGAGGGTAGGGTCACGTGAGGAGAGATGTGGGAGTGAGGGGGGCACGGTGATGAGGCGCAGCAATTAGTGCGTTGTGTCGGCGCATCCGCAGCCAGAGGCTGAGCTGAACTGGGAGCACAGCCCTGGCTCCCCTCCATGCTGGGGCACACGCAGCCTTTGTCCAGCCCCCTGTGCAAATCATTCCTCCCACTGTGCCGAGCCCAGGGGAAATGGGCTCTGCCGGTGCTGCAGGACACCTGGCACGGCTGGTGCCTGTGCTCTCGCATGTCAGGGATGATTTCCCAGGTATTGCTAGGACACAGCCCAGACCTGTGGCTCGGCTGTCAGCAAGGATCGTAATGCCAGCTCCATCTTTCCACTGTCCCAGCTGCAGGAAGGAGCCAGCAGCTTCGTAATTCAGAGGAAACAAATTTGGCAGCAGACAGGCAGCCCAGGGTGCCTACAGAAGGTGAAGGCCCCTGTGTCCCACCTGGGAAGGCCGGGAGACTGGTTCATCTGCTGTGCCATCCCACGTATCCTCCCCGGGCATGACAGCCCAGGAGCTGGTGTGCACAAAACCTTCTCCTGCCCCCGCAACCAAGTAAAGGATCACTGGATGGGAATTCTAATCTTATATTATATTACCATGTCATATTAGACTAATAAAATCCTAATATGATACAGGAACGGGGAGCATATCATAACTCCTCTGTGGCTAATACAATGCAGGCAATAAATCACTCCAGGGCTTATCCTTAACAATTGTATCAAAGCTTTCTGTGTCACGCTGATAACTCAGTCCCTCTGATCTAATGGTTCACTTTCCTTCACAGTCCATATGGCAGTGACATTAAAGCTAATGAAATAAAATAAAATTTGCCAATCTTTGAAGAATTCCATTCTTTAAAAAGATGTATTTTATTAACACAAACTGGAAACATCTTCAGTTACTCACAGTTACTTTTATCACATTGGAAATAAATGGCACAGATATCGGCACTGGCACCACATACGGGCTCGCGTGTGGTCACGACATTGCTGCGGGATCACACGGCACCGTTCAGCCTTGCACACGTGGTGCCAAGTCAGCAGAGCTGCCCCCACTGACCCAGTCCTGAGGGGCACAGAGCCCACTGTGCCCCAAGGTCACAGTCTCCCCAACTCTTCGCTTCCTGGGCTGAGGATCCCTCGTTGCATCCAAGGCCAGATACACAGTGAGCTGGGCAGGGGAGAGCTCATCACCTGCTCCGCTGTTGGCACATGAAGGTTTGCTGTTCTTTGGGGGGCTGTGAGGCTCTGGGGCTGCTCCCATGGCTCAGCGGGTCACAGACCTGGCACATCTGCCAGAGTGCCAAGCATCGTATCTCTCCAGCTGCGGGGCTTCTCATGGCTCCTCCTGCAGGACACCCCGGAGCAGTGGCCATGCCATGGTTGCCCTGGCACAGCAGGTCAGACAGAGCTGGGGCTGGTCCCAGAAGTGGCCGGTCGAGCCACGCCCAGGGTAGCACTGTGGGTCTCTCCTCCAGACACCCTCGCGCCTGTCCCAGCAATGGGTGCCTTAGTCAGGTCAGAGTCAGGCGCAGGAGATGTGATTCCCCGGACCTGCTGCAAATCCATTTGGTCCTGCTGTGCTGCACACAGGGTCTCCAGGCTGGCACCTCCCATGGCCGGTGGGCTCCGGGCACAGGGTTCACGTGTGCCAACAGCTCAAACTTGTGCGCAGGGATTCAGGATGGTGCTGCTGAACTCGTGGAGTGGGAGGGTTGAGGGTCTCCTCCCTCGCGTGAGCCGCCRTTCCTGCACGAGGCTCCGACAGCCCTTCAGGGTGTAACTGCTGGGTGCAACACAATATAGCATCAGCAGCTTGATCCCAGTACTGGTGCTGGCAGTAAACCTCCCTGGCGCGTGATCAGGCCTCAAGGATAAGATGTTTATTATTTGCCATGGAACCACGTGGCTGTTCTCCAATGTAAGGAAAGGCCAAATTGCACTTGTAATTCAAAGGGACCCAAAGCCTTAATGCTGTAAAGCAGCAGCTAATGATGCCCAGCGGGCGCGGGGCACGCAAGGGCGGCCCAAAGGTTGTTGATGGCCTTCCTATGAACCTCCTCAGTGTGTGACAGGTCCTTGCCTGTGGCCAGCAGAGATGTGATCAAGATGAGAGACGTCTGAGTGTTCATTACGCTGCCTACTACGCCTCCACTGACACACTTTACATTTAAAATATAAAATACCATTTCCGCTGAGCTGGAGCACAAACACGGAGCATGTGGACTTGGGGAACTCCATTAGCAAATGCAAATTGTTGGGTGCTTTGTCCTCAGCATGCAGGAGTCTTCCACAGTCCACAGTCCCCACCTGCCCCAGCTCTTGTTAACTGATAACAAAGACTTTGCAATGCATGTCTAGTTATTTACTTGTTTATTTAAATTCACCACCTGTGGCAGAAGCAGCACTGCTCAATTCCAAACCTGATCGAGATGAGTCTGCTCTGTGAACGAGAGCAGCAGCGGTCACTGGTGCATGGGAGCGAGGGGTGCAGAGTGTCATCATGGCCYGGGGGGAGAGCGAGAGAACAAAGGTATTTTACAAAATAACCTGATACAAGAATTGTTAAGAAAAGCTGAACCACAAGCTCATTGAATCATGCAAATAATTGTTCAGCCACCAAAACAACACCTGAAGGGTTGAAGAGCCAAAGGGAAGGGAAGGTGACAGACCAGTGGCTCCTCAGAGCCAACCAAGCCACGGCTCCAGCCTGACAGGGGCTGGTGGTGGTGAGCGCTCAGCCTCCTCTTGCCTAGCTCACTAACCCAAGTAGTGAGTAGTTATATTTATCAAAGACCATTTGCTGCAAGTGATTAACGTTAATTTGATTTCCTGTGAGTCAATTTCCTTGAGATATGGTAAATAGGCTATTACCTGTTATTGACCTTTACTTTATTAAAAAGACTTAAAATTAGCATTTATATATATACGTCCATCCAAAAAAGTTTTTTAATAAAGAAAAATATTTTTATAATCACATTAGACTTGCTAGCTGAGGCTATAGCTCCAAAGTTAATGTTAAATAAAAATGGTAATTAAGAGTGAATATGATGATGGTTTTTAAACTCATCTAAAGGCCTGACCCCTTCCTTCACCTCCACTTGATTTGTGGCTCCCAAGCAGAGCAGGGTGGCAGTGGAGGCAGGGGCTGGCAGGTGGAAGCCTCTGCTCAGGACATGCCTCTCCCAGGATTTCCAATCCTCTCCCGGCAAGAGGGCATGAGTTCCTGCTGGTGTTTAAAGAGATGCTCAGCTCCTGCTCCATGCCAGCTCACTCTTCTGGAGACCGACACGTCTCCTCGGGCTGACTGGAACTGAGCAGGAAGAAATTACATCAACATTTGATCATGAAAGCAAAAAGTTTATTCATGTTTGAAACTACATATAACTACCACGAGGAAGACTTTTCAATCCAGGGTGTAATCCAGTTAGAAAGTAACACGAAACGGTTTAATACATTAGAATCACTGCCACAAATTATTTTCATGACTCAATCAGTTTCAGAATCGCATACAATACAAAAGAGAGAAAGGGCCCCTGCAATCCAGGGGGATGTACAGTACTGAATACTGAAGTCTGTATGCATTACAATTAGTTGTTGGTTTTTGCGTGGATTAGTAACAAGATGAAGAACATTCAAAATGCTTCTCAGTATTTACAACAGTTGCACTGTTTTGTGTCCAACCTAAGACCCCATGTTTCCACTTTCGCTTCTTTAGCAGTTGCCAAGGCAACCCTGATTTGTAGGAGATTACAATGTACATTACATTTCGTGGGGAAACAAAGAGTTAATTACAAGATGCAAAAAGATAAGAAAGAGACAAACTACAGCGTGAGTATCGTTCAGAGGTAGTAAGTGAGCACTCTAAGCTACAGAACATGTTGAAAGTCTATTGGTTTGTATGAGTTCGCATGAGGTAATAAAGCTGTGTTTGATTGGTGAGATGTATAAATACTCTTTTGCTACACTATGTACAACACTCCATATCACGGTGCTTTTTCCTTTCCTTTTCCTTTGTTTGTGGTTTGCTGCCAAGCAGAGGCACCAGCCCTTGGCAGGCATGGGTAGCACCCAGCTCGTACTGTAAAACCCCGGGTTGTGGCGTGCACAGAGACCAGCAGCAAGAGTCGTCATCTCCCGAGAACAACCTGTGTCCGTGTCGGGATACGGAGAGGAGACTCAGGGTCCGGGGGGCTTTAGCAAGAAAAGATGGTCCTGGTTTCCAATCTAATTTGTAAGACAATAGATCGCAACAAAAATGTGACGAATAAGGATTCTTAAACACGACCATTGTTAACCGAAATAACCGAACAGCTCTCTTTATTCCAGCTCTGTGAGAGATATGAAAAGATGAAACACAATCAAAGTCTGTGATTCCTGTCGACTTTCCATGGAAATATGCACACAATTAAATTTGGGTGAGGCGGTTCTTTGTGTCTGCTCTTGCTACTGAGGTTAAGCTTGTCCTGTACTTTTACCCTTAAGGCCAAGTAATTGGCAACTGTTAGACCAACATTGTTAAAACTGCTGATAATAAATTATGATAAAATAGTTACAGGGCTATAAACAATGCTAAATCTTGGCCTAATTGGATAAAGTGCTTTTTAACATTGCGTGTTTTAAGTATAAATACAAATGATTATGATACCCTTAAAAAACAGATTTACCAAGTTTTCTAATAAGACAAGGTTTTACAGTAAAGCTGTAGGTGGTTGGCTACAAAAAACTCTTTCCTTTTTCTCCTGCGACTCTGAATGCACTAATCAAGGCATGTCAGCTCAGGGAAAAAGTGTTGCTAGGAGATTAGTTAGAGGTATCCGAGTGCACACTTCCCGGCCCTTCTGTAGGGGAAGTCACAGAAGATGGAGTGGTTGCGTCCTGCCAGCCTCCATTAGCCTGCAAAGGCAAAAACAAGTCAATTGATACCATTGCGCATATTAATTACACCATACGCTGAGTGTGGGGCTGGCCAGCCCGGGGGGCTGAGAGGAGATGCTCTGGGAAGGGGATTTTCCTGCACTCCTCTGGCTGCAGGATCTGTGCCGGTGTGAGGCGCGGGATGTGGGACGAGCAGGGAAAGCAGGAGCCATTCAGCCAGATGTTGGCTGCAATCAGGACTGTGGGATTTCTGCAGAGACCATCCATGCTCTAATGAGGAACATCCCTTCACCGGGACTTCAGCTTTCTCCCCTGGGATACAAGCCTGGGGCAATCCGTGTTTAACCCCCGTGTCTCCCCTCACTTCCCAGAGTTGGGAATGGCCTTTCCCCACTCGCAGGACCCTCGGCGGAGCTGCCCCACCTGGCTCCCCGCACACGCTCCCCCAGCTCCCTGGTGAAAGGCAGAAAGCGGCTGCTCGGCTCGGTTTTCCAATTATCTCCAGAGGCAGCCCCATTCCGGCCCTCTCCGTGCCTCGGCTGCCGGCCCTCCCGCCTCAGACCTGCCTCAGCACGAGCAGCGCAGGAACAAATTTGCCTTATGTCTCGGCCAATCGAGGCAATTGCTGGAATCAATGTCTGATCGGATTTCGGCTGTGGCAGACAGCTTGTCGCTACATATTTTTATGTCAGTCAAGAAGAGGGAGGCGCGGGGCTCGTGAGTTGGGGGACGCTGAGTGGAAGTGACGGGGAGGCCTCTGCGCAGGGCCCGCCAGAGCCGCCCCGGCCGCGCCGCCGCTGCCCCCGGCCTTGGCAGGGAAAGGTTAGCAGGGAAGTGTGCTCATGGTGCTCACGGTGCTCGGGTACCCAAACCATCCGCAGCCTGGCCGGCGCCCTGGGCCAGGGGGACACCAAGGAGACCCRCAGCGGGAGTGCGCGTGTTGCAGGGGACCCCTGGCCTTCGCCCCTCAAACCCCACACCCAGCCTGGCTCTCTACGCCCATCTATCACAAGAGAACGCTGAGCGGCTGCACCAGGGGAGAGGAGCCTCGGTAATTATCTCCTCTGCAGATGAAACGGCAAACAGAGCAGCTTTATCCTGACAAACCCAGAGGTCTGGGTTCCCTTAAGTAAAATTAACAGCAACACCAACCTGCACCACCCCAAGGCTGAAGCCCCGCCGACACCCATCCACTGCTCAGACAGACTGAACAGGCACAAACCCTGCTCAAATGCAGAGGCATCACGAGTTTTTATTTTGTAAAGATACAAGAATCTACTTAGAGAAAGAAAAACTCTTGTGCAGATATGAGTCTAAAGATATTCCATCTGAAGTAAACATCATTCCTCTTTTATCCAAATTTATAAACAACAAATGTACAATATTTTTACTCAGCTTGGCAGCTGGAGGAGAGGTTGTCAGCAAGCATTCTTTTTTTCAAATAAATTAATCCTTACTCTGGTGGTTTGAGATTATGCACTGTATTATACAACAGCGCCTTATCAGGCCTCATCAGTGAAGATGGAATTCATGTCTGTAAAATGCTGCAGGCAATCACAGTTTCATATTTTATCATGTTGATAAGGATATCGCAAATTCTCTGAAGCATTTCAAAACACTTAAATGAAAAAGGAGAAATGCAACTAAAAGGCTTTTTATATGGTTTGTTGTGGGTTATTATGAGTTATTTATAAACCCAAAAAGAAAGATTTGACATTTCAAATGTAAAAGATTTGAGTATTTAATGGTACTTTTCCCCCCTTACAATTGAACATCTTCAATCACATTTTAAATCATTAATATTTACTCTCATGGCAAGTGGCAACTCAAAACAGGGGGAAAAGCTCCCCTTCCCTGTGGCTGCAGCAGCTCACCCTGGGTCTCCCCATTCCCCTTCTCTGTGGGCTCCTGGGGCTGCTCAGTGCCCACACCTCAATCCACATCAGTTGGGAACCACCAGGGTAAACCCTGTGAGGGGGGAGAGGGTCGCTGGACAGGGAATTCTCCACAGTAATTTTAGAGTCCATGAGTATGAAGGAAAACAAAGCAAAATCACCTCTCAAGCAAATACGAAACATTAAAAAAAAATAACGCATTAATTGTTGCAGCTGTAACTGTGAGAAACAAGCTGGGAATGAGGGATGAAGCAGGCTTTGCCGAGCCCTCGCCGCTGCTGCGGGGGTGTTCCACCCCGGGCTCCCATGCCGAAGGAAGAACAGATCTCCACATTTATTTATCCCGGCGCCTCGCACGCAGCTGCGGGCCCAGCCTGCCCAGCCTGGGCACTGTCACATCCCATCGCTTACGGCCAGCAGGAGGACATTTAGCACCTATCACCATCAAGCCCATAATCCCTCAATTTACTGGCATCTGTTAGCCAGACTGACTGTTCGCTCCCGTTTGGAGTAACAAGGCCAAAGGTGCTTCTCAAACACAGGAAAAATGGGCGCCCTTGAAATGGCCAAAGGTGTATCAAAGTCTGTCAAGTTTGGTCAGAGCTGGCACAGGCAGCAGCAGCCCAGCAGAGCTCCCTGCCTGGCTGTTGAGCCGTGGGAGCCTCTGTGAGGCCGTTACCTTTTAACTCATAAGGCTGAAACATAAAAATTCGAGCCATTTATAGTCACAGATCTGGAATATCTCTCTTCTTACACTAGCAAGCCTTGCAGCTGCACCAAGGACTGTTCTGTGGTTCATCCCCAAAGATGGGATACTAAACAACACTATTGCAAGAGCAATTAATACAGATATTAATGACTGCATTTACCTGCCACTGCACTTATGGCTCTCCAAATCACTGTTCCCCCGGGTACTCACATTTAAATTATGTGGACTGTACAGTGAATTTCCTCCCAAGCCATCATTGTATCCTCCCGTCTGATTGATAACATGACGCAGGGTATCCACCTTAAAGCGAGGGGAGACAGGATTCATCATTCCAAATCTATTAAAACATCATCACTTACAATAGGCAACGTTTTGAATTATGTGAGCCAAAAGGGTTTAGCATCTTCTATGAAAGGCAAATTTATCAATCAAGACTGACTGGCAGAATTTCAACCAATCCATGCCTGTAACAGCCCATACATCTCTGCTTCTCACACCACCAAACAACTTCCTCCCAGCACCGCGGCCCGCAGCTCCTTCCCAAGTGTCTGCAGCAAAGTGCTGGGAATATTCACCCGCCTGTGTGTGCTGGCATGTATGGAGGAGATGAGGATGTGTTCACAGTACATAAACCATGGAGTCAGCCCATCTGAGAGGACTGGAACAATGAGTGACAGTGAGGTGTATTGTAATAGCTCAGTTAGATGCGTTCTGACATTTAAATAAATAAATAAATAGATGAATGAATTAAGAAATAAAAGTTTGTCCAATAAATGAAAGAAAGATGGGAGGGTTTGTTTTTTAAAAAGGGGGAGGGGGAAGAAAGGAAAAAAAGAAGAAAATTTCACTGGATTTACAGTGTCCATGGAAGTCAGATGCACCCAATCCCATTCCATGAGCTCAAGCCAGAGCCGAATGCATTCACAAAGCTTAAAATTTCAATCAGAAAAAAATCACTCTTTCCTTTATATTTGTGGAATTCAATGCCAGGGTAAGAATAGGCCACATCCAGAAATATGCAGCCTCCACTCTGCAGCGAGGCCCAGACCAGTTAATAGAGCCAGAGTAAGGTGGAATTTTTAGCCCAAACCCTACCCTGCCAGAAAGGCCCTGCTGGGGGCATTTCTCCTACCTGTGACTGCACATTGGCTCCGACTTGGGACCCCTGGTAAGAATCCCCATTCAGACTCTGCATGTTCATGAACATGTCCCCAGAATTTGGGAGGTTAAAAGAACCAGAAGAACCTGGAAAGGAAAGAGTTAGGTAGCTGAATAACAGAGAGCTGCAAAAACATAACCCCGAGACCTGAGGGCAGGGGAAGGAGAAGCAGCAGGAGAGGAGAGGACAGGCAGGGCTCAGTGGAGGGGAAGTTGCTGCCCTGGTGTGGGGCAAGCGTGGCCACTGGCCCCCCACACCGGCTGCCACGTCCCGGCGGGGGCTGCCCTGGCTCTCGCCCCCGCACCGGAGCGCTGCACTGGGCAAGCCTGGAAGCCCCCTGCAACCCAGGGCAGCTCTCCCCTCTGGAAGAGCAGCCTGTGCAACAATATGTTTCCACATTGGAGCTTTCCCCCTGTGGATTGCTCCATCATGAGGTGCCATCACCAAACACTCATTTTGAGCC
>JACAXG010000076.1:668945-678945 GCA_018881555.1 Amblyornis subalaris
TTTCCCATATCACCCCAAGGTTTTCCAAGTAATTTATAACATCTTGCCAGAGCGAAGCTCCAGCCATGGCCAAGGGCCCAGCCCTGCATCCCCGGTGCCAGGCTGGGTGGGCAGCGCAGCCCTTGCTCCAGGCTGGCAATGCCACCCAGCAAAGCTGAGGGTGCTGGACGCGGCGCTACAGAGGACACAATGCAGCTACTCTCATCACTCACTCAGACTTCCTAATGGATTCAAGTAACAACTAATTCATGTCTGTATCAAATATTAAAAAGACAAACCTATATTCCTGTCACAGGCTCTCTGCCACTGCTGTGTTGTTGGACCATCTGCCTGCCTATTATTTCATTCTACAGCATATACATTAAATCTTATCAAACAACCAATTAAGAAAGAAATCAGATCTATTAGCACTAGAAGCAATCAGTTATAGCTTCTCAAATGTTCCATCTCATTTCCTTCAGTCACTTCAGCCTTATCTAGATCTGGCTTTTTATCTGTCCACTCGGCAGGATCACTAACCCCTTCTCTGCCAGGCACAACTCGCCACCGGCACACAGGGAACTGCTCTTCAGCAGCTCTGCTGGGCTCTTTCCCCTGTCATCTCCCCCAATTTGACCAAAGCTGAAGAACCTTCRATTTCTTTGAGCTGGTGTTCATGGCGTGGCCTCTGTTAAATACACAGCAGGCTGCCTCAGGTCACGTGAAAGATTTCTGGACACTACTTACTGAGGGAATTGCCACAAACCATCTCGTGCCAAGGACTGAAACCAGAAGCAAGATGTAAGGCTGCAGACCACAGTGCCCTGGCACTCGTGTGCTCTCAGGCTGTTTGGCTGGTTCCAGGCATCCACAGCAGCCGCAGGGATGCCTGAGGGCAGGGCCGAGCAGCCCAGCAGCCACCACGGCTGCCCTGCAGCCACCAGGGATGCAGTTGCTTGTGTGATGCTAACAGCAAGGAAGGAGCAATGTGAGAGGGAACAAACTGCATGCTGCATTTCTGTCAAAAATCTCCTGCCCATCACCACAGCTATTTGTAGATGGACTGGGAGAAACTGTCCCCATCTCCATCCCATACCTTCCGCTGGCACCGAGCACAGGCCCTTCCCACCCTGGTTGGAGTGTGGTACGTGCTGCATGCCAAGGAACAGGCACAAACACGTGTCCTGGGGCAGTTCTGCCAGGGCTGGTACAGGGCTGGTGCATCCAAAGTCAAGTAATTCCAAATTTGGAGGAGCTCGGCAGCCTTTCATTTGAAAGTCTTCAATAAAGTGCCTGAATTTTTCATGCATTCAATGGAGACCTATAAAGTAAATCTCAACTCAGGTCTTAATTATAAAGCTAAAGGTTGTGTAGCTAATAATGCCAATACTGCAGCCTGCAATCATCAATAGTTAACACGTGCGCCGCAGGCAGTGTTCCTCTCAAGGACCTGAAACATTGATAAGGGAGCTGAGGGAGCAGGCAGGAGCCGGCACACCGGCCCTCGCGACGAACAGGGCAGCTGGAGAACGCAGAAACTTGGATCAGCCAGGGCACATCCCTGCCACCCAAGTTCCAGTTCTTCCCCAAGTTGTACAAGCCAGATTTGTGGGGGAATAATTGGGGTTTCTATCAAACATGCAGGCCACAAGAAATGCAAAGTGGTGTTTTGCTTTTTAAGCTGCCTGGAGAAGGAAAACTCAATGGTGTCATCAGCCTGACCACTGCTGCGAGACACTAGTCCCAGCTGTACAGCTACTCTGGCCCTCACAGAAAGCATCTGCAGCCAAAGATGGCACACTCCTGACGGGGGAGATGCTGGGTTTCTTGCATTAACTTCACGGTAACAGCTGTTATATGTGGTAAAAGGAGCAAATCTGCCTAATGCAGTGTTGCCACAGAGAAGCCACTTGTGTTGCTTCAGTGTAGCCAGAGGCTGAATTTCTGGTTGGCTTAGAAAAACAACTTTGAGCAAAGAAATTTGGATCTATAAAGATTAATCTGAAATTTGTCAAAAATCCATCCTTTCCCCAAAATCCTGGTCAGCTGTAACAAATGCAGAGCAAGGCTCAGCCAGGAACCTCACTGCTGTGCAGAGAGAAGGCTGATGTGAAGTGGGGTGTGACCTTGTTGCCTTTTTATTTTGATCTTCCTCTCAATGCACACCGCCTTTGTACTCCAGCACAGCCCCAGCCACTGCAGGCACGCTGCCTTTCCTGCAGACCCTCATCATGGTCAACATACAAATCTGAAGAGGTGACAGAGGTGCTTTGTGCAGGACCTGCTCTGTACCACTTGCCTCCACTGGAACCACCTCCCAGAGCCCAGAGGGAGACAGCAGTGTCACAAGGGGAGCCGGGAGGTTGACACACTGTGGGGTGCAGGGGGCTGGGACTCCCCCCGCTGCTTACCTGCGATACTGTGATGCTGCATTTCTTTGCCAGTTCTTCTTTGGCTTCTTCACTGGGGTAGGGGTTACTGAGGTGGGAGTAAAAATACTCATTCAAAATTTCCGTGGCTTGTTTACTGAAGTTACGCCTTTTCCGCCTGAAACGAGAAAAGGAAAACCACAACTGTTCCTCCAGATGCCAGCAGGTCCCTGGCAGGGTCAGATGGGGGGCAGCAGCCCACATTTCACACACCTGTGCTGCAGCACATAGCAACACAGCAGAGCTGTCCTGGCACCCTGATCCCTCTGGGCTCCCCAACACCATGGGAGAGAGCAGTGGGCAGCCATACCATATCCTCCACCCAGCCCTGCAGGGCTCTGGACTCTGCCTCTGGCTTCACACCCTCACCTCCCCACAGGGTTCATCCTGTGGGGCCACAGGCCACATCCACATGCCGTGGTAGAAAAGGTGAGGCAGGTGCTGAGCCGGCAGCCTGCTTGTGGCTCCTCCACGCCCAGGTACACAGCCCAGCCTGAAGCTCCCGGCCACGGAGCCCCTCTGTGTCGGCAACAGCCTGACGGGCCTCCTTCCTCTCAGCACAGCTCCCCAGGGTTAGCACGGTAGAACAGGATGGGGCAGCCACGCTGCTGTGTCCTCACATGGCCCTCCCTGAGCTAATTGGCTTCTGACAGCAAGTGGATTTCAGGGCTTTGTGAGCGAGACCCATCTGTGCCCCCTCCTGCCACAGGCTGCACGGGGCCCGGGCTGCGGCCCCGCGTGGGACAGGCACCAAGGGGTGCTGCTCACCGCGCGTGGAGCCTCGCGGAGCCTCACGGAGCACACCCGCACGTGCTCCGGCCAACAGGAGCCACCAGCCCTCGCCTCGGTGGCAGCCGGCGCGGGTTACGGTGGCAGCGCCTGCACAGCTGCGGCGCCATCCCTCCGTGCCAACGGCTGCTCTGCTTTTGGCGGAACATCCTCTGGAAAGCTCCAGTTAAACATTTCCTTGGAGCTGCTTCCCCCAGGGCTGTTGCAATCACTGCCGGCGCCCCAGGCCAGCCGGCAGCCGAGCGCAATCCCCAGCGCGCTCTTCCAGAGTATCACGGTGCTGCTAACTGCACTGTATCCTGGAGCAGGCAGGCTCCCTCCCTAGAGCTATGTTTATCTCATTACTATGCTTCCGCTCATTTTGCCTTATTTACCTTCCTCCTTTTTAAAGAAATCACTTTAAAATGTACATCTGCAGGCTCTACCTTTGCATTCCTGGAGCTCTCCATAGACATCTCCTCCAACTGCCTGCAATTACCCTGATTTCCCACACCTGCCAGTGACCTCCTTGTTAATAACATTATTTTGGTCTTGTTTAGCTCCTCACAGCTTTCAGGTGTGAAGCGTGAGCTGCTGGAGGAGGGAGGCTCTGCATGGTGCCTGCTGCTCCTCCCTATTCTCCCGCTCCTACTCTGCCAGGCCCTGCCAGCTGCCAGGGCCCTGTTCTGTGGACAGGAGCCTTATGAAGCGGATGGGGCTGGGGATCCATATCCCACCTCATGAGGCTTCAAAACAAACCTCACTGTGCCTATAAACGCCCTCCTAATCCCTGTGTGCCAACCTCCCAGCAGCTTGCAGAACAAGGTCCTGGGGACAGGCTCTGAGCTCCAACGGTGATGCGGATGTCCAAGGTGGGGCGAAGCCCAGTCTTCACACTAAAATATGTAGAAAAGACCTTGCTGTTTCTGAAAACTCTGTGCAGGTGATCGCTTTCACAGCAGCTGTGGATGAAGGCTTTTGTTGGGACAGAGCAGCCTCTCCCACTCATCCCTGCTGACCTGGGACACCAATCCCAGCATGGCCAGGCTCTCCTGGGCTGCCCAGAAATTACTTCTTCCCTCCCGAAAGAGATGGGGGCACTTGCCTCTGCCTTACCTGGCATCAAGGAACCTTGATCTTAAAATCATTACTGCTTCACAAGTGCTTTGTTTGAGCTGCATCTGGATGGAGCTGAATTTTCGATGAATGATGCCCACCATCCTTTCGATCTCCTTGGGAGAAATGGGACGTGTCCGGCTCTGTTCTCTGAGGAGGTTCATTACATGTGTGGTAAATTCATTACATGCCTGTGGAGGAAGAAGAGGCTCAGACATGGGTTTGTGCCATTCCACAAGGACACGAGCTCTGACCTGGCTATTGGGGAAAGGCAGCGCTGGGGGCTGGGGGACACTTGTATGGCCCCATCCCCTCTGCACATGCACAGCCACAGGAGCAGATCCCACACACCCTGTCCCGGAGACCTGCAGCTGTCCTGGGGCAGCCAGGGGAGCCGAGTGACCACGGCACTGCTCCTGCCATGCTCATCCCTTTTCACATCCCCATGTCCACAGCCAGACCGCAGCGGAGAGGAGCAGTTGGATCAGCCCCTGTACCAGCTGCAGGCAGGGTGTGAGCGGGGACCCGCACACCTCGCAGCCAGGTGGGCGATGCCTGGGCAGGGCAGCCCCAAGCCCTGTGCCTGGGTACCCCCCAGCACTGAGGAACCTGAGACCTTTCTGAGGCACTGTGTGTCCCCTCAGCAGGTGGGTTTCAGCAACACTGTGCCCCAGCCTGCCACGTGCACTATGTGGCCGAGGCACTGAGGGAAGGCACAAGGAGCCCTTGATTATCACTCTCAGACTATGACACATTCATATAAACTTTTCCAAGCTGCCCCATCACCAGGAATCCCCTGGTCCGAGCCTCCGCACATCCAAGCAGCCGTCACACTGCTGTCCCACCTTCCCTTTGCAGGCTGGAACCTGCCAAAAACTCTGCTAACTTCCCTCTTCCCTCTAAAGCCAGGCTGCAAAATATCTACAGAACATGTCTGGTAACCACGTTTTCAAGGATTCTCTGACATTTCAATAGATTAAGTGAAAGAAAGAGTTAAAAGTGAAAAGTTTATGCATCTAAAAACTCATAATTTCCTATAACATTTGCTGAACGTCTCACAACTTATTAAGTGAAGCCATCTATGAATGCAAATGCTGATTAGCAATTTGGCAATAGCCCAACATTCGCAGAATTCACATAGCTTTTCTTTAAACCAGTAGTTCATACATGATTAATTAGAACATCTCATTTATGTAGTGTGCACTTTAGCTCATTACTCTAAGTAAAATTCGTTAAGTATTTACATTTAGATAATTAAAATCTGGGTACACCCTTAAGAAAGATGCATACACTTCAGGCAAAGTGATTTTTTTTCTTTACACTACTGAAAGTAAATTACAGGCTAATTTACATCCTTGCAGCACCCGTTGGAGGCAGCGCTCGGCGAGGCTGGGCGAGCCCTGGTGCAGAGCCCTTCGCTTGCCACTGCCACGGCTCATCCCAGCCCCTGCCACCCCCACCTTTGTCAAGACTCCGAGCTCCAGGTGAAGGAGTTCGACATGTCTCATCCCCACTTCCCACCCACATATTCTCTTTCTTTCATCAGGGGACAACCCGAGCATGCAAAAGCTCAGGTCTGGCCCTCCGATCGATGGCAGGAGCACCAGCTTTGGCTCACCCAGGAAATGATGCACAGACGGGGACACAGGCACCAAAATGCAGCAGCTCTCCCCCTGAGATCAGACAGTAGCTCTGACTGTTCCAAAATACAGCTGAACCCGGGAATTCAGCACTGGATGGATATTCCAGGCATGCAGCCTGCCACGAGCCCCCTTGTTTTCAGATCCAGAGAATTCAATTTTAAAGTACGATAAAATTGACAACAGTTGCATTAGAAATATTTTCAAATATGTCTTTTCTATAAGAGATATAGTATCAAAAACTGGACATTTAAAAGCAAAAATTAGTTTCTTGCTTTCAAGAAGCAAAAACCTTTCCCTGACTTTACTTAACTTGCCTGATGAGACTTGGTTTGGCTACAACTGCTTGGAGAGCCTGGGTTTAATTCATCTCCACCAGCACCTCCCCTCTGCAGAGCTGCCTCACGCAGCACAGTGGGGGGAAGCTCAGAAGACTCTGATGCTTTGTCTTGTTTCTCTTGTTTATTTATAGCGTCCGAGCTACTTGATCCCTTTTCCAGGACTATTTTTCAGACCTCTGCTTGGTGCCCGAGACATTATTAATAATGTCAGGTTATAAGTGATGGCCTTGTTAACCTGCTCAGAAACCTTGTAGGAGCAGGGATGCTCCTGCTGCCTCAGTGCTTCATCACGACTGTGCAGACGAGTGAAGGAAAAAGAGGAAATGGCCCAAAACAGTGTTGAGGGGCAGGTGGCAGCAAGTGCTCTGTGAGGCTGGTGGTGGCTTCTGAGCTGCCACACTTCACCCCAATTCAGGGTGAATTCAGGAGACATCTGTGAACTTGGGAAGTGGGTTCCCAGCTGCTCCGGGATGCCTGGGACCCTTACAGTACTTTTGCCTACAGCAAAAAATGTATTTCAGTGTAATTACAGCAGATAGCTTTCAATATGTCATCTCTGTTATAGGAGTTGTAAATTATGGAAGGCGCTGCCTGTGCGTGGCCATTTCTCCCGGCGCCCGGCGAGGGAGCATTGGGTGATGGCGTGACACACTTTCCATTTCTCTTTCCCTTTTCTTTTTTTTTTCCTGAGTGCATTCCCCTAACTGGCAACAAATATCAGGATCAAACTCTGCCCGGAAAGCGTCCCCAGGAAGGCGCTCTGGTTCCTGCTGCCATGGGACGGCGGCAGCGCCTGTGCCGGGCAGGGCTGGCAGCAGCGGCTCCACGGCGCGGGCTGGTGCCCGGCATGGGCTCCCCGCTGCTCCCCGCTGCTCGAGGGCTCCCGCCTCCCAGAACCTGTGGCGCTGGAGGCTGAGATGCCAAGCCCTGGCTGCCTCTTGGGCACTGCGGTGAGACAAACCGGCAGGAGACAGTTTGCTGCCAGGCTGGGGAAATCATCATATTTCTGTTGAGCAGACGTGGCTGGGTGTCAGGATCCGTGGGGAAGCGTGCACGTCTCAGACTCAGCTCTACCTCTCTCTCCTGCTCCAGCAGCATTTGAGCATCCTCCAAGGTTTCCTGTGGTGTGGACGGATGGCTGTGACATTTCAGCCGAAACCTTTGTAAATGGAGCTACAGGGCAAAAAACGCTCCTGCTTCCCCCACGTCATTAAACTCATTAGAGTCCAAGGATGTTTGCCAGGAACCGGCTGCAAGCACCAACCTGCCGCCACTTTGGCCCAGATCTGCCTCCAGCCTGTGTCCCTGTGCCTGCATGAGACACGCTGCTGCTGCATGGGGCTCGTTAATCTGACAGCCACCCCTATCCCAACGCTACGGCTGTGCCTGGCAGGGCGAGGAGAGCCCGGCGGTCCACACAGGATTGCTTGGGGGGTCAGAGGAGAACAGCAGATTTGCACAAAGACCCTGACAGGTATTTGCTCAGTTACTTGTTCACCACTTGAAAAACACAGTGGAAGAGACAGCACAGATGAGGCAGTGCCACTGGCACCCAAGACACACCGTGCTGCTGGCACCTGACAGCACGTGGGAAATGTTCTCAGTGCCACTGGCGTGGCAAATGTGGCAGGTCACCGGGTCCCAGTGGTGAACACAAACCCACAGGTCTCTGCAGCACAGTCTTCACTCCAAAGACACTGTGTGCTGGCATCTGCCTGAACCAGGATTTCCCTAGTTCCTGTCCCAAAGCCTGGGCCAGGTGCTCTGCTGGTGCCTCGCTGCCCACTTCCTTACAACCTGTTCCAGCCAACCTGCCATGGCCGAGTCTTGTGCCAGTCTCCTGCCACCTGCTCCAGGAGTCTGTGGGCTGAGATGGCCAACGCAGCCCTTGTCTGCTTGTGCTCCCCAGCTTGCCAGACCCAGCTGTGTGGGACCTCATCACAGGTCAGAGGGTGGCACCAAGTGACAGACACCTCTCCTTCTCTCTGTCTCTGTGGGCTGGGCAAAGGGGAGAAACATGTGCTCGGGTGTTGCTCTTGTGCAGTTACAGACAACAGAAAACACTCAGGCATGCAAGACACGCATCCTGGCTCCAGCCAGTGGCTCCTCAGAGCCCACCAGACTCCCATCATGGCTCTCTGTGGGTAGAGGGGTGGGGAAGGGGAGGAAGGGATGTGGTCCAGAGCGGGCAGTGGCGGGCGCTGGCAAGCAGAGGAGAGCAGCGTCAGGTACATGAACAACTGAGAGGCTGATGTCTGACCTGTTCATATTTCTCCAGCTCTGTGTGATAGATTTGTCTGATCTGGGTCAATTTGGCTCTGTAATCTGAGTGTTCAATAGAGTTATCTGAAGACCCTCCAGAGGCTGCTGCGGCTGCAGCTGCTGCCGCCGATCCCCCACCTTTCTCCGGACCTGAGACTCCTTCTGCCAGAAGCATATTGTCTAGTCTCATTAGCTGAGGATCGGGAGGGTCTTCCTCCTGGGCTCCTCGGATGCTCAAACCTTGGGCAGAAAAAAGAGAACAAGAGAAAAGACAGTCAGTATTTCTGCATCTGCCCGGCCGCTGCCCACTCGCTGCCCACTCAATGCATGCCTGCCATGAGTCCTCTGTGACACCCACCTGCCCGGGGGCCAGGGGCATGGCCCTGCCCCAGCCCTGCCTCCGGCATCCCATGGGCACAACCCTGCCTCCAGCACGGCTGCAGCACCCCAGCTGGCACCCCCTCCACAGCCAGTCCTGTAAGACACAGTCCAGACAGTGCTGCGGGGGACGGCAGTGCCATGGGACCCTCTCTGCTCCATACACAGCAGGAACAACTTCGCAAGGCTTTTAAAGGACCCTGAAGAACCAGAGGGGTGTTCACACGAGGACACAGACATTCACCTTCCAGTTGTTTTCCAAGACCCAGCTAAGTCCATGCAGGCTGGCACTACCCTGTCTGTAATATCGCTTTGATGCAATGCTGTGTGGTAAAAGTAAGGACATTATTTATTTGAAAATAATTAATTTGCTTCTCGTTTCTTTCCAAATGCATGTAAGCACCATGTTATTTTTAGGGAGACCTGTCCCACTGGATTCCATCCCGTAGGCCCAAGTGTTCATTTAAAATGTCTGGAGAAAAGCTGACACTTGCTCCTCAGCTACATGAGGCTGCAGGGCAAAACCTGGAAGATGTTGTAGTTCCCATCAGCACAAATCCCATGGATGCATCCACTTGCATGTGTGCTCGTGGTCTCTGGCTCCACACAGGTGCAGAGAAATGGGAGTGACAGAGTTGGGAGCATCCCCTCGGGAACGGCTGCAGCGGGAGTGGCCGTGGAGGCTCCAGATGCTCCACAATGGCTGCTCACAGGCCAGGGTGGGACAATAAGGAATTCCAGTTCCCCTTGGCTGTGCAGGGGCTGGGATGCCGTCACAATGCCAGGATACTGAGCAAGTGTTTAAATCTCCAGTGCTCTCGCACTGTATCATTGGGAACAACATTTTAAATCTGATTTTTGTTTCAAATTGTGGATTTCCAACATGCTGCTCAGTCAGCACTTTCTCTGCATCCTATAGATCAGGGCTGACAATTTGTAAGGGAATCAGGTCAGGCCAGGCTAGTGCCAACTGCACCAAAAAGGAAGTTTAGAAATAATTACAGTCGTACAAACCCACCAGAGCCATGGCTTCTTGAATCAACATTTCCATCAGAGGCTTAAAGCACCGTGTGCCTCCCAGCCCAAT
>JACAXG010000076.1:683945-746445 GCA_018881555.1 Amblyornis subalaris
TTACTTTTTACAGATCTCTACGTTTCCGATTTCATTTTCTTCTTTTGGATTGTTCTATTTTTCTTGCTTACCTCCGACTTGCACTTAGTGCTAAGATGTCAGTCTTATTTGTGCTCAGCTTGAGGACGCAAAGTACTCGATAGCTCCTCATCAGTGCCCGCGGGCTCCGGGGCCGCTCCCGGCGCGGGGGCGGGAGTGGGGAGGGGGGCTGAGGACAGGCCCAGCTCGGGGGTTCATTATCTGTGCTGGACTGATCCAGTTCCATCCTCAATCCCGAGCAGCAGCTGTTAGAGCACCGATTTCCACTCACACGGCTCAGAGGCTCTACACAAGGAGGTGCCCGAGGAACGCTCCCCTTGCGCCACCATTGCAATGGCATCGCACCGTGTCCGAAACACACTGATTTCAATAATGCTGATTCTACAAGCAAACACGTACCCCAATGTCTCTTCTGCACTGTGCTTGGTCAAGGACTTCTCAGTCTTTACATTTGAGGAAGGCTGTAACTATATTTACATATGCATGGAAACACACTGAGCTTGAAGAGCCTGGCCAGACTGGATGCTGCGAATGGAGAGTCTGCTCTCTCAGCTGCAGCCCGCCCCAGACTGCTAGCGCGCATCTCCCAGGGAGGGCGAAAACACTGCACCCCACTTCCAGATAAAAACACCAGGTTTGCTTAGCCGTGGACTTTATGGATCTCTGTAAATAAATCCCTCATGGCAGTAAGGATCCTTCAGGACTGAATAATTCACCTGACTTCCCTTTGCATGTGTTTCCTCCCCTGCTCTTGCAGCCATCTTACTTCTCCATCTTGCGGAATGTTCCAAACACAAAACGTGGACTGCACATGGTTGTGCTCACACAGAGGCCCTGGTGCCACTGGCATGGTGTCCCTCGCACCCAAAGTGAGTGGCTGTGCCCCAACACCAGCGTGTCACCAGGGCCACCAGCACAGCAGGCACGGGCAGCTGGCAGCAGGACATCAAGTTTTATTTGCATTATTATAAGGACATAGCCTGGCTTTATGGAGCAGGCTGTGTGGCTCAAGGTGGATTATGGAAGCCACCAGGCACTCCTCAAGATGTGGATTTGGGGACACTGAGTGCAGCCCCCATTGAATCACTGAACAGTTTGAGCTGGAAGGGACCTTCTAGAGATCATCCAGTTCCAACTCCCTCTACAGGCAGGGACACCTTCCACAAGACCTTCCAGTAGACCAGGTTGCTCCAGCTCACGAGTAGAGCCCTGAGACCTTGCAAAGCCTCCGGGTGATGTGTCCCAGAGGCAGGGGCTGTGGCAGGTGCCCAGCCAGCAGGACGGCGCGGCGGCACGGATGGCGCCTGGCAGTGCTTCAGGCAGACGAGGTCTCCGCTTTAACATTGCAAAAACACACACTTACGTAAAAATATGATCAAAGTTTTATACATGTGGAATTTCCTACCAATAACTCACACAAATGGATATCTACGCTGGGTAATAAAACTGAACAGATTCTAAAACTGATTGGTAAAGTTGCTCATAAATTGTTGTTTTTAGCAAGGTGTAAACAAAAGCTGTATAAGCACCAAGTGAGTCTTAGGAGGGATTCTGCACACAGAGGTGCTCCAGCTGCTGCCTGCAGGGAGAAGGCACCAGGTTTGGGCAATGTTTGGAATCTTTTGTTATTGCCCAGCATAAACATTCGATCTCTGGCTCCATATCCTAGCACCAACAGAAGAGGAGGGAGCAGGAATAAATGCTGTGACTTTGTGGTCCCTGTGGTGCTCTCCTCCTTGAAGGAGTTTACATGACGTGACATACCCACAGTTTGATCCCTGTGCTATTTTATTTAATTGCATTTCAACAAAAGAAAGAAAACACGTGTAAACCGTGTAAACCATGCAAACCATGCACTGAAGGCAATACTTATCTGACAGGGGCAGAAACTATGAGGGATTCCCAGCCTTGACACCACAGAAGAACACACTGTAAATTCTTACCTTTTTTGTTTCAGAATGACACAAAAATTACTATTTTAGCTGTCTGTATGGTACTGAAACACACACCAGCAAGGCCCCTGCTCAGCCCTGCAGATTGGATTTCCTGCACAGAGGACCTGGAACCTGCTAGGAAGAGCCCTTTCTGGAGCCAGTGCTTCAGGTGGCAGAGGCAGAGATGTCAGCTTTGATTTGAGCTAACAGAAAGGAATCTTTGGATGGAAAAGCTCCAGGACCTTTGAATTAAATGAAAGACCAGAACACTCCACAGAATGTCTGCAATAACAGTCTCTACAGAAAATTATGAGGAACTACATAAATCCACCCTCTTCCTCTTCACACAGGCTCATTAAAGCAGTACTGACTCTCTGGGCAGCTATAATTCTGCTGAGTGATACCCTGGAATCACCCTGTCAATACCCAGTGGTGTGCTGCCTCTCCAACTATCTGTGCCCCTAATATTCCTCTCTTTGATGGGATTTGCTGACCTTTAATCTGATGCTAGTTTACTCTCATCACTGAAGTGCAAGTCAGAGAGCAATAAAACGGCAACCTCACTGATTCAAAAGGGAGAGCTAAAGCGCCACTAACTGTGAATCTAACCTTTCGGAATAGCTCTGCCTTAAAAGGGGAAATACGAAGTGCAAGGCAGCTAAAACAAACAATATTTAATGCTGACTACAAGATTTATTGCAGTCCTCTTTGCATGAGTATTAAATTGGAATTGCAGGGTTGTAAGCTGAGGAAGAGGAGAGGGGCAGCCCATGCAGACGGAGCAGGGCACCACGAAGCCCCTTTCCCATGCCACAGGCACTGCCGGCACTGCCAGAGGCACAGGGAGCAACGAGGACACAGCAGCGGAGCTGCCTGAGCCAAGAGACCTGAGCCCAAAAGGGCAAACGGACCCAGGCAGCGCAGGGAGGTGACAGGCATGAACTGTGTCCCTGGTGCAAGGGGGATGCACGTGCAGGTGTGCGTGAGCATCCTCCCCCCGGGAGCCCAGCCCTGGAGCTGGAGCTGCAGAGCCCCAGAAGCAGCTGTGGGCCCCACCGCCAGGCACTGCTGGGCTGCCCACACACAGCCCACCCCAGCCCCCACACTCCCCGTGCCACTGCAAAGCACCCAAAGAGTCATTGTGACCTTAACCACGAGCCAGGGCCACCGGGAAATGAGACCTCGTGCTGCTGGAGAGGGCACAGGCTGCCCCCAGGACGGGTCCCTGGGCACAGAGGGCAAAGGGCTGTGACTGGAGCTGAGGGGATGGGGAGCAGTTTGTCCTGACTGACTCCCTCTTTCTGGGTGGCCCCCAAGGGGTCCCTGAGCAGGCACTGTGCAGCACATGTCTGTTGTACAAGGGAAATCAAGTGGAAATAAAGGTTCTCCAAAGGCTGGTGCCCTTCCCCAAAGGAGCCACTGGAGGCTGTCACTGGGCCTGTTCCCACCTCTCCAGCTCCGAGCTGGGCCAGGGACCCCTGTCCGGCTGCGCCTGTCACTGTCCAGCCGTGTCCAACAGACCCAGTGACAGTAATGAGCTGGAGAGTGGCCTGTCCCCACACGTGCCACACACACCTCCCTCCACCTGTTCTTTTAATTACTCCATAAACTGCAGGAAATCACGATCTGCCGCATGAGCCCCACATTCCAAGGGGTCTGTGCTCTTTGCCTGTCCCAGAGGGACTGATGCCTCCTGAGCCGCTGGGTCCGGGCGTAGGAGTGTGGCTGGGCACTGTGGTGGCCACACCCAGACACCACCACTGCCCCTCGGCAGGGCCTCCCGAGTGACTGTTCCCAAGGCTAGCACATAGAGAGGAGTGTGACAGTACCTTGAGGRCAACATCCAGGACCTCCAGTGGTGTCCCAGGCAAGGGAGGGCGTGCACAAAGCAAGCAAATAAAGGAGACAAATCTCACACGTTGTGTACACACAGATCAACACAAAACACACCGAAGTCACAGCATAAAGTAAAAGAGAAATTATTGCATAACAAATTTTTCCCTGGCTCTCTGGGGAAAATAAAGACTGACAGCTTTGGGTTTAACAGGTGTTGCTAGAAGATGAGCTACTTATTAATACTGCTAGGAAGGAAAAGGATGATAAAAACTATAATGTGATTAATTATTTATGTTTACGAGCACGATTTTTAAGAGTTACAGTCTGTCATGCAAATCGCTTGGTCTGGTTCGACTCGACACGTCGGAACCCGGAATGTGCCTGAGGGCTCTGCACAACATGGGAGGTGATTTCCAGGCACTGCCGGGCAGCAGAGCCCCGGCCCCACCACGGCTGTGCCCGGCCCTGAGCCGCTGCTCACCTGGGGGCAGCGTGGCCAGAGCAGGAACAGGCTGGAACAGGAGTTTTTCATGAGCACAGAAACTGGGAGAACTCCAGGTGCAATTCCTTTGCAGGCAAACCGACGGTGCAGTGGAGGTGGGAGCCCTGGTTGTGCCGGGCCCCCTCCAGCTCCGAGGCACCGCTGGTCGCTGCGGGGTGACAGCCCCCTCCAGCCCGTGCGCTGACCCCTCGGCACTGGGGTCCCGCATCACGGAGGCGCCGTGCCGACGTCGACAAACCAGCCGCGGATTTGCATGGAGCAATTACTGCTCAAACCCCCGCCCGGCTCTTCTGAAAAGAAAATTGGACACGAACATTTGCAGGAACTCACAAAGACAGACTTTGTCAGACCTAACAGAGCTGATAAGGGGAGAGCTTTTACAAGGGACACCAAGAGATGCATCAGTTGAGTGCGAGGCTGAATACAAAACAGTATTAGTGTAAAAAAGAACAAAGAAAAGGCCTGCTCTGCGTAAGAACTGGTAATACATTAAAAATTTAAAACCTGGCACGACAAATCTGGATACTCCCTGCAGAAGACAACTGATATTAATGAACAGGCCTGTGCATTCATTGTCTGGGATCCCAGAGGAAAAAAATAATGCTGGTTACACTGAATTTTTTAAAGAGAAATTCTTCCCTGCACAAACAGCTCCTCCACCAAATCACCAGCGTACTCCTGGCAGTTTTAACGGTCTCAAACCATTCACCTGCCCAAGCAGTGGATTCACCTGAAAGTCCCTCATTTCATTGTGTAATTCCTCAGCATGAGACTCCATCAGAGCCTGGCTGCCCCCACCAGCATTGATTTACTCAGGAAGAAGTGCTCAGGCTTGGCTAGACACCCTCTCAGCCCCAGGGAAAGCAGCTCCCTTGGCACAAAGAGGAGTTCAGTTCTTGGATCATTTGACCTGGCAGCACTCAGGGAGGGTGAAGGGAAGGCAACACAGGGCTCCCTGGTTTGCACGGGCCCTCCCCAAGGTCCTGGGCATGGGCTCCCAGAGCATCCAGCTGGATTCGGGGCTTGGCATCACTTCTGCAGCCAGGAAAGAATAACCAGAAAGCTGGGAAATGCCGAACACGGCACACGCTTGTCTGCTGGTGGACACAGCATCGACACTTACCCAGGCAGGGACAAAGAGCATAAGTGCTCAGCGCTTGGCTGGCATCGTCACTCAATTGGCACACGGAATGTGAAAGTCTCCATGGGAAACTTCTCCAAGTTGTATCGTAAGATCTGGGCAGCCACAAAGCCCGTCAGCTCCACAAAATGTGTTGTGGAAAGTGGAAACACAAACGACAGGAGGCTGATGGAGAGAGGAATACATTTGCGAAGGAGGAGGTGGGCAAAGCTGGGGGCAGTCAGGGCACCAAAGCCCAAGGTTGCACCCACGCTGCTCCCAGCTTCCCAAGGGCTGTCCCTGAGCTCAGCTTCTCCTGTTCCTTCCCAAAACCCACGCAGCTCCTCAGTGGAAGGGCTTTGGGAGCACCCCTTACAGTGCAACCCAAGGTGGCCAGTGCTGGGTGCTGGGGGAGGGGAGGGCAGGGAGGAAGGGATACCCCAGCACCTGCTGCCCCTTGGCTCCACACGGCACCTCCCTGCCCTGCGAGATGCAGAGCTGTGTAACAGCCGCACACTCGAGCGCACACAACAAGCAGAGGCTCATTGCTACCGCTGTCGCTGCCGCACTCCAGAGGTGCGGGGTGTTTGGGTGGGAGCCCACCTGCCCGCAGCAACGCGCCGGGAGACGCTGGGAATATCAGCCGTTTCCAGCAGGGTCACCCGTGCAACACACAATTATGCCGGGGTGAGCCGTGGCAGAGGGAACGCCTCAAGTTTTAAACTGTCATTAGAATACCGTGGCCTGGTTTTAACAATGCAGCAGCGCTTCTAATGATCTTTAAGGTAATTCGCTATTCAGACCCGGAGCAAAAGATGCAAATGTACCACTGAAAGCTCCTTATTAAATACCCACAGGCTACAGTTCTGTACAATAAGTGGTCCAGGTCTTTTTAGAACATCCTAATTAGATGAACAGAGATGCAGAAAAATGCAAAACCAGGTCATGCAGCAAAAATGTTGGGGGAAAAAAAAAGCTGCCAAACAAGCCCCCTCCAAGCCCCTCATTAAACACCCTCCCCCATGCTGCAGCCTTTATTAAACCCTCACATGTGATGAAAAGGAGCCAAAGGCTCCCAGCCCACCATCGCCCCCAAAACAGAGGTGCCCGATATTGTTAAAGTTAAGTTTTCAGTTTATTGCCAGGGATATGTCTAAGTGATGATATAAATAATACTATGAATAATACATTAAGCAAGAACCCAATCTGAAATTAAATTCGCCTTGGGTTATCTCCCTTTTTCCTATATACATACAGAATTATTATGCACTAAGGGAAAAAAAAAACCACATATCAAGGTAACACTTTTTCCCCCTTTGAAAGTAGCAAGAATCGCTGCCCCTAAATAGCTGCTGCCTGCCTTACACAGAGACATCAGGCAGAACTTCCCTTCTCTCTGGAATCAGGGGAGAAGCTGGGAGACAGATTTCAGGGCTGATAGGAAGGATCCTCTCGGCACAACTCCAGCAGAGCAGTTGGCTCTGCCCCTGCACACGCAGGAACCTGCAGCACCATTTGCAGGCACCGAGGTCCCTCAGACCCTCTCGCTGGCCTCACTGGGGCCATTTACCCTCAGTGCTGGGAGCTACTATCACATTTATCTATCTTTATGTCTCCAGTTTGGCTCAGATGAGCACCAGCCCTTTACTCCCTGGCTGTTTAGCATTTAGCACTGACCTTGCTGTGATTTCCAAACATTCCCACCATGGCCAGAATAGCAGAACAGGAATTACCCGGACTCATGTCTGGTGAAATCCAAAACATATTGGGATACCAGACAAAGGAGGGGAGAGCTAAGCAGGAGCTGAGTGGTGAGCTGGGCTGTGCACTGAGGTCTCTGCCCCAACCCTATCCCAAAATTGCCATGATATTTCAGACAAACCACTTGCTCTCCTTGTCCCTCAGTTTCTTCAGAAGGCGAGTAAGACTGTGGTACTCAGGTCACTCCACAAAGTCCCGAGGAGTCTTTGCTAAAGACCACTAGGACTGAAGGCCTCAAAAACGTATTGGCACCTATTTCCCACCAGCCCCAAGGCACCAATGCAGCCAGTCCTCATACTCCACACCAAAACCAAGCTGTGTCTCTTCCAAGCACAGTCCCATGAGGCAAAGGGTATGAACTGGGGATCTTCTGAACAAGCAGCTTCACCTGCCAGGTCCCTCAGGTGACCCTGCATGGCACTCGGGTCATGCAGCCTCTGCCAGCCGCTGCTGAAGCTCTCCAAACTCCCAGGGCGCTAACGCAAATTATTGCAATTCACTGGTTGATCTTGTCGTGAGAATGTTAGTTCAAAAGCAGCCAACTGGGACCGAAAATACTCATTTCCTGAATTCTCCAGGTGTGAAAATTTGAGCAACTGATTACAGTCTGGGAGAGAGCAGGAAGGGCATCATGCTGTGCCCTTCTGAAGCACTACTGCCCCAACCAAACACTGACAACATGGTCACGCAGGTGGGGACGTCTGCATTCATTCTGTTTCTGTAGGTGTTTCCTTAACACTAAGTACAAGTGTTTGGTGCCAACACATCCCAGCTTTTCCTCCTCCTCTCCCCCGGCTCTGCCCTACGAACAGTTGGAGCCTTGGGGGGCAGAGGCCGTGCCCCCTGGCACAGCAGTGCTGCTGGGAAATGGGCAGCATCTTGACTTTCCTCTTCCATCCCTGAGCTTCGCCTGCAAGTGATGCCGGGCAAGACATGGTTAATGTGCTAATTACCATAATTAAGAGTTGCCAATTTAATTATAGCTGAGAATATTAATGCTGTAACATTTGTTGGAGTGCAGAAAACAAACCTTTAATGCACAGACTTTGTTCGCAAACATCTAATGGAGCCCTCCTCCACTTCGCTTGGTGCTTCAGTGCTGACACAACAGCGATAGGTTCAGATTGAAGAACTTGTCAGCAATCAGGCAGGAGGAGGCTAATTAGCTGGCAGGTTAATGAGTGTGATGGCTCTTGACAGCATTTTGTTACAGCCTCTACTGTATTTAAACAATAAATGATTATTACTTAAACACCATGGAGATAGTCTTATTAGGAGAGCTAGACCATATTTTTTTTTCATAAAAATGAGATTAATTCTGTAGTGTAAAGAATAAAATGTAAAATTTTGACTGATTATATCTCACCTCTGAATAACCTCCAGGGTATCTCATCAGAGGAGGAGAGCACAGGTTTGAATGCCCTGTGCTCTCCAGGAGAAGGCTTCCTGTGCCAGCTCCACAGGGCAGGAGCCCGGGCGGTGACAGACCGCAAGCCACAGCGGTGCCATTCCCAGAGCTGTCGTATTGCCAGCTCCGACCAAACACACAGAGCAGATCCTTCCTCATGTCACCCCCGGGTGCAGTGAGTGCCAGGGCTTTGCCTTCTCCCCAGTCCTCAGGCTCACACCAGGCTCTGGATTTTTCTTCTTTTGACAACTGGGATTTGGAAACAGGTGGTGAAGCAGAGGAATGGCTCTGTGGAGAGATTAACCCATTTCTGCGTCCAGTTAAGGGGGAAAGGGGACACTTTACAGCACTCCTGTCATCCATAAACATAATGAGAGTGAGAAGGAAGGTGTCTGCATCCAAAAAATCCGAAAGCACAGAAATACAGTGCCTTTCCTTCAGAAAAGGCAGGTGGGAAGGAGCCCCTGGCTACGGTCTGAACTGTATTTACAGGACAGGCAATTGCAAATATGTGTCCAGAAAAACCTTATCTGAAGAGAATTAAATTGAATCCATGGCTGTGTAATAATAAGGGAGGGTTATTTCAATTTAATATTTACTGTTCCCTAGGAATTTGTACATAAACATGGAAGAAACAAAAGGCCTCACCTGCTGAGACTAATACCATTTTCGAAATTATTTTTGCATACATGAAAATGATTTGTGCCCCTCAGTGCTGCAGCTGAACATGGGAATAAAACCAGAAAAGGCACTGAACTGAAATCCTGCCTCATCCGTAAGACTGCAGGGTACACGTTTAAGGCTCAAACCACCACGGGCTCAGTGCCCGGCAGCAGCAGTGCATGGCCAGTGATCACGCAGACACCCCGAGGCTCCCCCGGGGCACCAGCAGCCTTATTCCCACGGGATCCCACTGCCGGCGGGACCCGGCTCCGGCACCAGCGGCTCAATGGCACAGCCCCGCCTCACGTTCCTGAGGATAGACCCTGTCCCCAAGGAGTCGCCTGGCCTCTGAGCCACATCCCCAGTTTCCTCCAGCACCACTGGCACACGGAACCTCACCTGCGGGCGGAGCCGCGCAGCCTGCGCATCCGCAGGAAGGGTAGAGTCACACCAACTCCAAACTGAACCTGTATTCCTAAGCTTTGCCAAACACGGCTCTTTCCTCCCAGCCCTGCAGATCTACGGATCACACCACGCTATTAAACATGGATAGGTGTGTGAATATACAGAACTCAGCAACATCACCAAACTTCCTTACAAAGCTCTTGAACACCTCAGCTCAAAACGGCTTATCCAAGTTTTATTTTTTGACATTAAAATATTAATAGCATTTGATGGAGCAATTTTAACCCAATGCCATCCTGGGAAGAGCTGGCAGCTGGCAAAAATCACCAGGCTCTCTAGCTGTTTAAATGAGAATATTCTTCAGTCTGAAAAATTATTTATAGAGGGTTTTTTTACTACCCTTGTATACTGCAATGTTATTTCCTTTCCCACACACTAGCAAAGTCCATTTTCACAACTGCTATAAAGCGGCATGTTCACAGCTAGTAAAACAACTCAATAAATAGCCTCRCGAAGCTATAGCTGTCTCATATCCTTTCCTCAATAAAAACAGAGGTGAACTGCTTATTTTCAGCAGCACACTATAAGAAGACAGAAGCATTATGACTGCTCATACATTCTGACTATCATTTGCCACAAGCTATATCTGTCAGCATTAAATAAAGCTGCATTATAAATGTAAACAAAACACCCACATCTACCAAATGAGCTGTCCGCCATGGCTGCAGGCAGGAATTGAACCCGCTTATTGACTCAGCTTGCTCTTTTTATTTATTCTCCTACAAAGACATGCATTTACTTTACCCTACAAGCAGAGTGGGTTTAGGGGCGGTGACTTGTCTCCTGCACAGGCAGAAAAGGCAGGTTGGTGACAAATGCAGATCTTAATGGGAACACCATTAGGTGGGCAAACATTGAACTATTATTGAAAAACTGATTTATTTTAAAAGGTTATCCTAGACCAAAACACTACATCATAAATAATTTGCAGGATCAGTCAAGTGAATTTATACTTATGATTTTTTTTAAAAAGGTAATTCATTGCAATCAAATAATAATACCAGTTGGAGAGGAATTACACTCAAATATCAACTGCTCAGAATTTACAGTCTGAAGAGGTTAAAAGGTGCTTGGCTCTACAGCAGCACAGAGCAGGCTGCTCCTCTGACAGAGGTTATACATCTCTCTAGTCTAGAAAAAACTTATGTCCCTGTCAGACAAAATTCACCTTTGCACGAGCCCAGAGAGGCCACCAAGAGCCCCCAGGGCACGGCCCCGCCAGCCCTGCCAGCCACAGCCCTGCGGCCAGCACAGGGGGACACCCAGCTGTGCCCCTGATGGGCACACTCCTCCAGCCCCCACCACCCCGAGGAGACCCTCCCGGGCTCGGGGATGGGGCATCTGCCGTGGGAGAGCGGGACCAGCACCCGGCATGCACAACACGGAGCCGCCGGTGCACTCGGAACTCTGTGAGATAACATGAGTTGGATAAAAATACTGCATGGTCCCCAATTAATAATTGCAATCAATTATTCACATAGATATTCACATTTCTACAAGGAAGGGAGAATAATTATAAATAATGCATTTGTTAGGAGGGAACAGAGGCTTTTTTACTATTTGCTGTAGAATAACGAGGTTTTGCCAGAACTGTAAACAAATACTGTGGGGCCATTTCTCGAGTGGGACTGCGAAGTGTATTAAACTCTGACTAGACCTCATAGTAGTGGAGACATCACTTCCATGTGATTCAGGTAGACATTAAAGGAATTTCCATAGTATTCCTACAATCTGACACTTCTCCCTCAGACCTACAAGAAAGCTGTGCTTGGAGACAGCTTCTCTTCTGTCAGCTGGTGCCATTAGAGCTGCAAACATCATCTTCCTTGGAAAACTCACCACAACTCCAAAATTATCTTTATTCTTCAGAACTGGAAATAGCTGTCATGTGGGAGGGTGCTGAGATGCCCAGTGTCACCAGGTGCCCTGCCCAAGGCACCATGGATCTTCCTTCCTCTCCCACCATGCCTCTCCCCCATCCCACACCACTGGGTGCAGAGCACTCCCAGAGAGACGGGAGCTGTGTCCAGCAGAGCCAAACCCTGACAAGGCTACTGGCATGCACAGACTGTGACCAGAGCAGGACCACAAGCACTGCTGGTTTGGCTCCACATAAAGCAGATTCTGAACCTCAGTCTTTCAAGGCTCACACCTGTGATGTGATATTGCTCTTCAGTGTGATATAGCTCTTCCCTTTCTCTCCAGAACATGGCAGAGAAATCCGAAGGTGATGTCAAAGTGGGGAGAGCGAAAGCCCAAGTTAAGTAATTGGATGAAGCTGGCACAAGCCCCCTCATGAATGGACAGGAACAAGTGTTCCAGTCTTTTACATCATCCATTCTTCCAGAGGTTGATATCAAATATTCCTGCTTTTCCATTTTAAGATAAGCTTGCTAACAAGAAATTATCAGGCATCTCGAAGCAGCTGTCCATTGGCTTGCTGCATCAGTGTTTATGATGTTTACAGAGAAAAAGAAAATCAGTATAAGGAGTAACAGAGAGTAATTAATGTATTGTAGTGTGGAATTTCCACTTCCTACCTCCATTAAAGTCAAATCAAGTTTGGCAGTGCCAGAGTAAATCAAGGGGCAGGCACCAGGGAGAGGGGATCGGCAGAGGCATTAGAGCCAGATCCAAACCCTTGCCTCACCCAAGCTCCCACTATTATTACTTGTGCAAAGCAAATATTCAGCCTCCAACCCTAAATCATTTCAATTCCTATTTCCAAGTATAATTTAATCTTTTTCAGCGACACTTGATGCTTACTTCATCACAGCATAATGACAGATTAAAAAGTTGTTGAATTAAATATTAAAGAGGACTTCAGGCAGTTCTGCATTTTTAAGGAATAACACAGATTGGAGATGAAATGAGAAGCCCAAATGCATATTTTATTCCAAAAGGAAAGAATACATATATTTTTCCTCCAGGCCACCTACTTTGTAATAAAACATAGGGCAGGTTTTTATTTAGTGGATAAAAGCATGATATAGTATTATAGGATTCGTATCACTGTAAACTGGTACCGTGCCATGGTGTCAGAGCCAATGACACCGTGAGATCAAACACAGCCCTTTGTTAAATATCTACGTGTATGCGTGCTGCTTGGCTGTACTGGATATAACTCCATATAGCCATTCACAATATTTTCATTAGACTACCTAAGCACAATTTATTGACTCTCAGATGTGAAAGTTTATCTTGTGATGACACCTCCTGCACGACATCAAAGCGCAGAATGCAAAACATAATTTAAACTATTATTGAAATATAAATCATTCCAAGGAAAATTATGTCAGCATATGAATAAAAATAGTCACTTATTTAAACTGTAGTTTAAAGTGTCTGGAAGTCTTAAAGATAAACAGAGATGACAAGTTTTGAATTTTCAAAGAAACCTCCACATTTCGATGAAAATTGTCCCAAACTATTGTACTGCAATATAATATTGGGAGATTAATCTTTATGTATAACAGGATGAAGGTGCACGCCTTTTATTTTTTACATATGTATTAATATTTCTCCTCATCTTTATAGATGGTCATCTCTATATGGGTCACCCATATTGCGTTCGCTCCGTAACAAGCATGTTGTCCATATGCACAGAGAGGCAAAAAAAGGATCTGGAAAAGTTTTTGATAGCTGTGAACACAGTGAAATTAGAGGTGGCATTGGGATTCTCATCAAACCCTCAGCTAAAGTTTACGCAGTGCCATGTCCAGTAAATATTTTCACATATATGTGGTCTCCCATCCCCGACTTGCAGTGTTAACCAAAGGAGTCTCCGGTATCTCAGTGTGGGTCTGGGCCATGGGCTAGCGATGGGAGACCCCAGTGTCACCCACCTGCAGGCACCACCACTCTGGGCAAGGGGRGAAAAAAACGACCCATTTCCAACCATTTCTCCTGGCATCGGGACGAGTGATCTTGCTACAGAACTAAAGTCTTGGATGCTGGAAACAGACAAAATATGACTGCAAATAAACAAATTAAAAGATCCCTGCTCTTCTCTGAAAGAGCCTGGCCTGGCAGCCTTGCAGAGGCCGCTCAGCCGAGCGCTCCAGACCCCGCCAGGCAGCCCCAGCCACCCATCCCACCATGACGCTGCCACAGCCCCTTAGCGGCACGGCCATCCCCGCCGGGGCCAAGGGAGGGCTGCTCGGTGGTGGCCCCGGGCAGCGGCAGGGCTGTCCCCGCCGGGGCCAAAGCAGGGCTCGGCGGCAGCACTGCCCGCCCTGTGCGCGGCACCAGAGGGGAGCCGGGGGCTCCTGGCGGCGCCGGGCCGGGCCTGGCCGCAGCCTCCCCGCCGGGCAGGGCCCCACCGGTCCCGGGGCGCCGTGAGCTTCGCGATTAGTGGGATATTATTAATTATTACTGCCGTTATTAATACCAAAGAGATTGTGGCTGTGTCTTTGTGAGCGCACCCACTCTGCCGGGGAGTCATTAAGCCGCAGAACAATACGGCGGCGAGCGACAAGAGCAAAGCCATTGTTCCCTGCCAGCCTCGCGGCCTGCGCCCATGTAAATGAACTTAATGCTCTTCATTCAGGCGCACTCGGAGGGTTCTCATTTACTGCCTCTCTCTCTGTGACAGCATTTTCTCACCAGCCCTGACTGCATAATTAATGCAAATGCAGCCTTAGTGTCATGAGCCGGGCTCCTTTGGTTTACTTTGGTACGACACTTACAGAGGAATATTAACTAGAGAAAGCAGCATCACAACAGGGGTGGAAAATCAGCCTGTCAGGGACTCATTCCAAATGCCACGGAAAGGAGAGCGCCTTCAAGATTGTTTCATCAAGGTGATTGAGAACAAAAACTACTGAGGAAAATTCGAGCTTACATTTATGAGCTTCTCCACATACATTATTTATATCACCTGAACCTATAGGAACGTTATTTCCAAGCACATATTCATACAAAGACACTGTTTGGGCTGAGAACTGGAATTACATGTACACACACGAACCTGTGCTGATGCCAGGTAAGGGCCAGCGCGCCTGGGCAGCWTTGTGTGCATGTCCCCGTGCTCGGAAGGCCACGGCATGAGGATTTATCCCAGCACAGCTCCACACATGCTCGCTCCTCAAAAAGGTCAGTGAGCCGCGTACCCGATATAGCCTTTGCAGGGATAATCCTGCATTTTAATCCTGCCTGTTCCAATGAAAATTGGCTCTGTTGGGTTTTTTCGTTCCCAGTAAACCAGACAGCAATTGTGCACTAAATACACGCGAATTTAAAGCAGGAGGGCAGGATCCAGCCCTATTCTCAGCACTTTGTACCCAGCCTCGCAAGCAGAACATGCCTTTTTTCCACAACAGCCACACTGGAAATGTTTATTCAGATTAATCCTGCCCGTATTTCACTACCAGACAGAGCTCTGTCTTGTATTTTTGATCTGGAACAAAAGGAAATTCACAAGCACTCTATGTTTATTTGCATTGCTGCTTATTCTTTAGCTACACTGAAAGACTAGTTACACTGAAAAACACACCTCTTGGTATGTTTATTTCTCGAATTTGAGGATTTCTGCGTTGTCTTTCATTATTGCTTTCTGCTCCCAGGCACACCAGCACTCTTCAGGCCTTCTGAGAATGCTGCTGCTCTTTACCCAGCTGCTACTACCATAGTTCACAAAAATACCCATCAGACTCCTGCCTCCTCCTCCTCCCCACATCATGCTAATTTAAAAAGCACAAGAATTTTCGCAGCAATAAATATGGACCCTGGTTTTCTGCTCTCCCGTGTTGGAGACTCTGGGTCACCTTTTTGACACATCTGTAAAGACTGGAACCTTGAAGTTGTCTTTGTCTAGGAGGTGGAGATTTCCTGGTGATCCCCAAAACCTGTAACTTTAACAAAACAAGAATCGAAATAGTGAAATCTGTTATTTAATGCTAAAAACTGGTAACACCTGTCTGCCAAATCTGAGCAAGGTGGTTCTCCACTTGTTTACTTCTCAGTGAACAGACAAACCAAGCCCTGCCAGGGGACACCACTGCTCTGTGGGCAGCTCCAGCAGAGGTGATAGTGTCTTGTCTCCCAGGTGCCTTTGGACTGAATGCAGCACAGCCACATTCCCTTTGTCCTGGATTTGTCCCCAAAATGAGCACAGCCACCCAAAGGGACCCAAAGGAGATTTGTGAGAGGAGGCTCCAGGCTGCGGGAGCTGCTGTCACAGCAGGAGGGCGAGCCTGGTGACGGCGGCTGCTGGGTCCGGGCTGCAAGTGTCACCCACCTCTGCTCCACAGGACACGGCTGATCACTTGAGCAGGGCTCAAGTGCAAAGGTTCCCTTCGTGCTGGTTTTTCTGTTTGCAGTCCCTCCAAGCCCAAGGCATTCCGCACACCCCGGCCTTCCACTTCTCCTTGCTTTACTGCCATGAAGGCAATTCCAGCAGCAGCTGTGCCGCGTGTGCCGGAGTCCTGCCCCTGCGCCACGCAGCCACTGGAGTCCCCGGGCAGGCGCAGAATCCGGCTGCCCCAGGGTCAGGCGTGGGCCACAGACAGCCTGACACCTCCCTGCTACCCGAGGCCCTCACCAGTTTTACTGAATATACAATAACTGAAAATAATACTTTCATCCCTCTAATATCCCACAGAACTGAATGGATCAAACGAACATGCCTGTCGAACAGTTTATTTTAGACAGGAAACAGCCCCGCAGACCATTATTACAAATTAAAGGTATTATATTGAAGTCATTTTTAATCCCTTATAAATGAATAACCCTTCTACCAACATTAAATCATTTTCTTCTGCACAAGTAACATTTCCTTTCGGCAGCACAGGATCTATTCCCCCGCAGACCAGGAGTTATCCTTCCGTCAGAGCCAGCAGCGGCTGATTACGCCGCACCAGGACTCATAAAATTCCCACAGAACTGGCACTTGCATCTTCCCAGGGCAGCGCTGCCTTCTCTCATCCATAAGCAATAATGCCACTTTATTCTCCGTAATCAGCACGCAGATGATTATTTAGACACAGCCTCATAATCCTCCTTGCAGCAACTACAGAAGATCTTGATCTGAAATCTGCAGCTGAGGAATTCCCCCTGCTACAAGCAGGGACGTGGGAGCCGAGCCCCACTCCGCAGCACGGGGATGTGCACTGGGCTTATTTATGTTTGGAAGCTGGACAGAAAGTGGAACAGGAGTCTAGGAAAGGAGCGAGTTCAGACAACTTTGAGCGTGAACCGCACAACGTCCATTTCGGCACAGCTCTAATAGGGCATCAATATTGTCATTTAAACTTAGGATCAGTACACAAATGTGCTATAAATGGGAAAATCCCTTGTGATACTGGTGTGAAACACGCAGCTCATTGATTTTGTTCTTGATGGTCGGCTATTAAAGCAGCGAACACGCTGACCTTGTGTGCACAGGCAGACAGTGTGCATGCAACATAAAGTTGAAAAACAGCTTTAAAATGACTGTTTAAAACTGCAGACTGCAAACCTTCAAATACAGACAGGCATTCCATAGTTTATTTTAAATTGGCAACTGCAATTTAACAAGCTATTCCAACAAAGGATTAGCATAGCATGTGCTTTTCCTTAGCCATCAATTATGACATGGGGAATGCAGGGCACAACTTCAGTGTCAGATTACAACGTGCTGCACAAACCCACTCTCAGCGCTGCCTCTTTGCTCTGCAATTCCCACCTCACTGGAGCCAGGTCACAATACTTCCCCAGCATCATCCTGCATCCCCCTGGACCTGCAGATTACAAGACCTTGGCTACTTCTCTGACACATTTAAATGAAGAAAATACACACGCTGGTATTTATTTCTATGTTCTCATTTCAAATAAAACCTCGAGTGCATCTCTTAGTTGTATATTCCAGTAGATAAACATTTTTATTTTTAAAAAATTTATTAAATATTGAATATTTCCATAGGATGAAAACAGCAATTTCCACTTAGCTCAGTGACAGTTTCAGATGCTTGACCTGTTACTAGGCATAAAATTAACAGTTTTATCAATCTCAAATATGGGATGATTGCATGCAGATACCGAGGCACAAAATTCACAAGCCTCAAGAAGATGTGTATATAATTTAGCAAGATCTAAAATTTTCTCTTCACATAAATTTGTCATACTTACAAATGCCTGCCTTATGAATTGAAAAAATATTAAGAATTATATGTATTTTAAATAAGAAAGTTTTTATTATCCCCATCACGTGGATGCAGAGTGGATTCCATGCAAAGAGGGAGGGGGGGAGCCCCTGTTTTAGCTATTTTTCCTGTCCTGCTGTCCTTTCTCCTGCATTTGCCTAAAGGCTCTCAGTAAATTACACTCCAAGTAAATGACTGTAATTTACCCGTTGAATTCCCTTGTTCAGGAAAAGCACACACCACACATTCCAGCATTTCCACAGCTCAAATTTACCATTCTCGGTGTCAAGAACAATCCACGGGCAGTAATTTGAAACTGTTTGAGCCTTCAAATAAGGGAAATTAGAAATGTTTTGAGAGCTAAGATTTTCAGTGAGGAGATAAAACCTGATAAAATCTGTAACAGTTCAATTCCTTCTCCTTTCTATTATGAGCAGGGCATTCATTGACTGTGCTGCTCAGCACCCTTGCCAGGCCCTGAGCCGATCCTGCCCAGGAAGCAAGATTGGTAATAAACGGGAAGCGTTCTTAATGAGGGAAAATTTTTTAAAGGCCTAACAACAAAAATAAACACAGAGGAACAACCTTCCAGCAGAGCTGAGCAGCAGCACAGTGCCGAGTCCCGATTCACCCGCGGCCAAACTCCCTCAACTCCGCCAGGAATTCCCCCCAAATTCCCGACTAGGCTTAAATTCAGCCATTTGTTATCCGACAGCTCAACCCTGACAAGAGAGCTGAGGCTGTACAGCTGGGCAAATCTCAAAATTAAAATATTCTATAAAACAGGATTTTAATTAACGTCTAGAGCGATTAAAGCAGAGAAATCCATACATGTTGGTGATGAATTATCCCACGCGGCTGCGGGGAATGTTCTGGGCCCGGTGACGGATACGCTGCCCGAGCAGACACAGACACCTCCCCGCGCAGACCCCACCACTCGCACGCTCCGTAACCGCAACCGCCTATTTCACTCTGTCTAAAGGCAGGTTTTCATATGGTAAAACTGTTATAAATCCTCATTATCCTAAATAAAATTACAGCACTTTAAACATTTCCAGGGAGAACATTCTCTCTTCTAAACAACTACCTTAGCGAGTAATAGGAAGCAATATGGTTGCACTTGTGTCACAGTTGGAAGTCTTTTTAAACTGTCGCCCTGCTAGCAAACCAATTCTACATATTAAAATGAATGGATTGCTTATTTCAAGGGGAAAAATCATTTATAAAATCAAGACAATTATTAAGATACTGTGACTTATTTCCACTCCAGAGTGCACGAGAAACAGATAAATGCAGCAACCTATGCAGCCTGAAATGTCTTTTTTTTGATGCCACAATTTTCTTTTTCAAATGAGTCATCCATGCGTACAAGTAAATTAAAAATTGATCTAGATTCCACATGCAAGGAGCTGAAGTTTTTACACGTTTCCATATTACAAACAAGTACAGAGCTTGCAAACATCTGGCTCCAGGCTTTTATTTCTGAAACAGGAGAGATCTTCCTCCTGCCCCCCTTGCTCGACACTCACAGTGCTGAGGGACCCAGTGGTGAACAGGCAGGATTTTGGCTGGGTGCTGCAGCCACGCCCAAGCTGCAGCAGGTCACTGTACATTTGTAGGGTGGAACTGGCTGACCTCTTCATGAGTTGTCATCTTACTCCAAAATAACACTCTGCTCTGGCCATATCACCTATTTATTCAGGCCCCTTTAACAGATTAGTTGTTTGGATTAAATCTAATCAGAGGCTCAGTTAACACCCCACAGCAGGTTTGGGAGCGTGCACCTTGTAGTCACTGAGTAAATTATAGGATCCCTATAATTTGATGAGAACATGTGGGCATTTTTCCACAAGCTCATAAATTACTGATTGCTTTTTGTAGGTTCCATTGATACTAATGTGCGCTTCCCTCCACGGCTCTGCCCCAGATTGTTGTTGGCACAAACATCGCCACTTGGAAACCCAGTAAATTACGGAAACATGTTTAATCATGAGGTTTAAAAACTTTGCACATTAATGATGGGGAAGGCTGCAGCTCTTGAGCTGCAAACAGCCTCGCTGTGGGTTGCCCAGGGCAAAAGGCTTCCAGCACAGATCTGCTTTCCAGTACAATGGCGTGGCTGGGATTAGCACAGGAGATCCCTCAGATGGGCTTTTCCCCTGCGAACTCTTACCTGCCAGCATTTCCATTTTTGTCCTGCTTGGTTCCCACTCCCCAAACCAGGCAGCAGCCTCTGCACACGCTGCACCTTGTGCAAACCTCATTTTAATGGGAAAGGCAGCTAATAATAAAGCAATTAGCTGCTCAACTAAGAAACTGCCAGTTTTGCTGTTGTCTTTTTTTTAATCATTGAAAATTTCTCTGTTAATTTCCAGCCATTTGTAGAATCTGTTTCCATAATTGCAAACCTGGATGGATTGTTTCTAGAAGTTGAACCATGGCTGATGCCAGCAGAACCTACGAACACATAAAAGCTTCAGTTTCTAATGTCACCATCAAGCCAAAAACAATTACACCCATTTGAATTATGGCAACCAATAAACTTAGATAATCACCATATGCAACATAACATTTTGGCACTTGAACTAAAAACTCTTGTAGACAACTATAGATTGCTGCTAATGTTGAGCGTTCTTGTCCTACCCAAGGCTGCCAATAGAAATGCCAAAGCTGCTGAATGCTGCTCATCCTCGTAATGTTGTCAGTGAATGGCACATTCACACAGCCCCCAATCCTCTCTTCCCAGGCATGGTCTTCTCCAGCTGCAGCTTAATTTCCTGTGACTTGCCTAATTACTGTAATTAAGGATTAATTGCCATTAATTATTCACACATAAGCTCATCGCAAATCATGGGGTAAATGTCTTATGAAAGCTGCCATACAAGCCATGTATAAACACACTGGGATGCTCCAGGCAGGAGAATCTATCACTCAGCCCTGAAGCAAATCTCTGTGCTTCTCTTACAAAAACAGCTATAACTCTCCGAAACTCGACAGTCTTCCCAGGTAAGCATTAGGCTACAGAGCATGTTTTCCTGTGGAAGCCACAACGGTTTTATTAGTACTATAAATGCTGTTTTATCTTTCCAACTGCTATTTTTATGTTTCCATTTTTATTCTACGGTGCTCAGTTTAGGACAAGCATTTGCTGGGAGGAGGAATGTTGGCCGCTGTGCTCCCCCAGCCTGCGCGGCGGCTGCCGGGGCTTTGCAGCGGCGCCATGTGACGGAGCCGCGTGCCAAGGACGGAGCCCGGGCTTGGATGGGAACCCCCCGTGCTCCCATATTCCCAGCTAGCAACTCCAGTGTTTGCATGCTGAGAGTACTCAGCACTAAATATCCTCTGCGAGGGCAGAACGTCCTGCCAGGCAGGGCCAGGACAAATGCAAAGCCCAGCAAAGGCACTGGATCTGACAGAACCAAACTGGAAGCAGCAATGCAATGAGCCCAGCATTACCTGGCTGCCCTGGGCGTTCCTCTGCTTTATTGTAACTGTCTTTGCCATCCACGTTCAAAGCAACCTACAGGGTGAAGCAGGTTTCTTTGTCAGTGTACCAACATAACTGGGATGTCGGCAGCGTGGGCACGCAGCACTGGCTGATCCGCCTAAGGCAACCAAAGGGGCACCGAAGCCAGGGCCCCCCTCCCCAAAACTGTGCATTACTGTCAACATCCCAGTTCCTTCACTGCCAGGTTTGAAACTGTAAGAATTTGATTTAACTGAACAAACTGCAGTGCTGGGGTGTGTTGCGCCAGGAGTCAAGGAGATCCTACATCAATGCTTACCAATGAAACACTGCCCCAGGAAATTTAAGTGTACGCAGGCAGAATGTTGCTCTAATTGTTATGTTAGTACCTTCTGCAGCAAATTAATGCATGAAACATTTTCATTTCGGTACATAAGTTTGTGTGTCTGAGTTAAACATTTATGTTAATGGACCTTCTGGCAGATCTGTAATGTTTCAAATACTCTTGTAGAACAGCTTTTTCTAAATACATCATTTAGCAGTTCTTTCCCCATTTTCTACCTGATCTGGGGGCATGCAGGAAGAGAAACTATTTCACAGTTTTAAAAACCTCCTGCTTGAGTAACTACAAACTCAGCTGCATTCAGGCAAGGTAGCAATTATGCCTGCACTGCCAACAGCGATGTAGGATTGTATTAAAAAAAAATTAAATAAAAGGCACACTAATAGCCAGCATATGCTGCGATCATAACACCCTGCATCAGCACGCTGTGTTCCCCAGCCACCACACTCCCGGCACCCATCCTGTTCCCCATGGACCATGCCAGCCCCAAGCATCCTGCGGGGCTGTGGCTGCTGCACGGTGCCCGGGTGCCTGCCCGTGCTGGCAGACCCCTGCCCGGGGCTGCCCTCTCCCCCAGCATGGCTCCTGGACGCTGTCACCGTGCCGCCTGCCCTGGAAACCCTCCACTGATCTCCATCGTGTGACTCTGACAGGAGGACACGCACACAGTGTTAGGATGGCTGCCAGGATCCTGGAGCGTGCCAGGGCTCAGCACTGTGGGGCACGGAGCGGGGAAGGTGCCCTCTGACCCTGCAGGTGCCCATCAGGCTGGAGGTGATGGGCATTTCTGTTTGGTGGGGACTCGTGCCAGGATGTGGCTCAGGAGGAGTGAGAGCTGGCCCCAGACTCTCCCCCAGCCTATGCCAAGACCTCTCAAATGCACAAGTGGGTCTCGGCCCATCCCAATGCCTGGGGCTGCCTGCAGCCCGGGTCCCACATATATGCTCACTGCTGGTGCCCCCTAAAGTGGTATCTCCCCATGTCTGGCCACCTTGGTACTCAGGCAGCTGCCAAGCTCTGCCAGGTCCTACCCCACTTATGGCCTCCCAGCTCCCTTGACCTGGGTAATTAGGGTTTATGTGTTAATTGGAGTAAATACAGAGATGGGAGTCACTGCCATAAATTCCCAAGCGCTGTTGAGGAAGACCCTTAGTAGTGCAGTGCTGAGCCCAGCATAGCCGTGCACCACGGCACAGGGCACAAGGAGGAGATGGCAGGAGAGTGACCCTGCAGCCAATCTGCCCTAGCCTGGGGCGGTACCCTGACCCCAATTCCCCTGTTTCTGGGCCACGTGGGTTGGGATGGCAAAGACTTTCTTGGGAGATAGCCACCTGGTGCCGAGCAGAAGTAGAAATCAGAGCCTGCTTGGGCGTGAGTTAATGTTCCTGAAAATACCTGGAATAAGACCAGGTTTTATGGCCGCAGCAGCCACAGGCAGGTCCCAGGAAAGGGGCACCTGAGGAAAGGTCACTGCCAAAGGCTGAGCACTGCACCTGGGGTGAGCCGTCCCAGTCCCCAGTCCTGTCCCCCCCTGTCCACCGGGTCTGGGAGCTGGCTGGGGTTTGGGAGCTGGCTGCTGCTCCAGCGGGAAGGGACCTGGCACACACGGAGTCAACCAACAGCTGCTGCACCGAGGGCAGCCAGACCTGTGCCGTGAAACCTCCCCCAGCTCCCATCCCACTGTCCCTCTGCAAACAGTACCTGCAAAAGCTGGAACTTCTCTGACAGAAGCACCATTTTGCTTGAAATACGTGAGTAAATATTACACAGTAAAATCATTTCTCCTCTCGAATTAATCACATTTCAATTCCCTGCCTTCGTACATAAAGGCTTTCACTGTCCAGCAAAGGGGGCCTCTTCTCCCCAGCAGATATGAAATTTGGCAAGCCTCATTTATCCTGAAATTTATAATTCAACAGATACTTTTGCTAACACTTCTTGATAACATTGCAGCAGAAATGCAAGTCTTAATTCCTGGGCATGGGAGGCTAAATGTGAATGTAAGAAATACTCTTTTTTTAAAAATTCTGCTTTTAAGTCTTATACTCTACGTGGTTTCCAAATCAGTTTAAACTTTCCTGGAAACTTTTATAATAAACAGTCCTGCTCCATAATTTGATGTTTTTAAATGAAAGCATCCAAGCTAATCTATACAAATTAACAGATGTCCTCCTGAAACAGTTAGAAACAAAGAAATGCAGATGCGAACATCATCAGCATCCAAATGAGCTTATTGTAGGACCCTTTAAGGCACATCTGAGCAGAGCTCCAGCCTGTACTCTACCTTTCAACTTGCAAATGACAGTGTCACCAAACACTGTCCTTCCATCAATCAAGCTGGGTCATGAATATACAAAAGGCAGCCGAGAAGCTGGCTACCTCCTGCAGTTCAACTTGCCCTAATTATCTGGGCCTTTCTTTTTGTTCCCTGGAAGGGTGCACTCCCAGTCAGCTGCTGGGCAGCCCCGGGCTCGTTGCGGGAGGTTCCGCACACTGACCCTCCCGCGGACAGCCAACGCACGGGAAATGTGAGCACCAAATGTCATCTTTCTTATTCATCATTATAAAACTTCCCTCCCCTTTCAAAATACCAATCTGCTGCCATTTTCAGACCCTCCCCCGCACCCCTCCAAGCTGTCATTCCCAGCGCTCGCTGCCAGTCGAGTGAATTAGCATCCTAACTGATGTGCTGTTATTCTCCCGTGCAGCCCTCGATGCGGTAACTAATGACCTCCCCCCAGAAAATCCAGCCGGCCGAGCTCCGGCTGCTCCATCCCCACCGTGGGAGCCGGCGAGCCAGGGCGGCCGCAGGGAAAGGCCTTTCCCGGGGAGAGCAGCTCGTGGCATCGCATCCCGAGCAAATCGGTGCTACCGCGCTGCTGTCATGTGCCAGCGGCAGCGACGGGAGCCCGAGCGCTCCCAGGCCCCCGAGTCCCTCGGCAGCGTGGCCGCAGTGCCCGTGCCAGCTCCAGGGCCTTCCTCTGGTAGCAGAGCCCTGCGCGGCACGGCTGGACAAAGCACAGACGGCGGCTGCCCCGCAGCCCCGCGCTCCTGGCACTGCGGCCAGGCTGGGGCCGGCGCCGCCGGGGCGCGGAGACCCCGAGAGCAGCCCCGGGTCTGGTGTGGCTGCACCGCTGTGCCCACAGCCCCGACTGCGACGGGGAGGGCTGTGGTGAGCCGGAGCAGATGGTGCCCCGGAGGCTGGGGTGCTGCCAGAGGTGCCAAGGCACGCCGGTGGGCTGAGGGGACACTGCCTGGCCCCCATGGCAGCTCTCCCTCACAAATGCCACCCCTGAGCTCTGGGAGACAGACCCCGGGCTGAAGCGCAGACCCCGCTGTGCCCCAGGGTTTTAACCTAGAACCCTTCAGCTTTTACCAACTTCAACTCTTCAGCAATTAATTCCTGTCCTTTACACTTTTCCCAGGACATTTTAGGTCACTTGATGCAAAGAAAGAAGCACAAACCCTCCTGCCCGCCCCTGGGTACACAGCCGTGTCTGGGAGCACAGCACCCCAGCTCGGGATGCCATTCCCATGGTGAGGGGCAAGAGTGACCCACGGGGCAGGAGCACCCACGGACGTGCTGCCCTTGCAGCCAAGGGGGGGCTCCTGCCCGAGCTCTGACAGGGGGGTTGCTGTAACAGAGAGGGGACAGTCCCCAGAGAGGCAGAGGAGGAGGAGCAGGGGCTCCAGAAGCAGAGGCCCGCATCAGCACTTCCTGGTGCCCACGCGAGGCCATGGTGGTGCCGTGCCCATCTGCGGCCCTGCTCTGGTGCTGTGCCACGCTGGTGCCACACTGGTGCCATGCATGGCCCCAGACCTCTGGCACCACCACGTCCTGGCCCCCATCACGCCCGGCGCAGCATCCTGGCCTGCCCCTGCCCCTCAGCCCTGCGCCAGGAAGTGGTTCCCAGATGTAAAAAGAATTTTGAAACTGAAAGGCAATTCATGTAAGTGAAATACTTCCATGCCTGAAATTCCCTATAGGACCTCAGAAACTGTAGAAACATGGAGCAGGGAAGAAATCTTCAAATCCCTCTTTCAGAATTGAAATCACTTTATAGACTACCAGAGCTGGAATAAATGTGGGAGGAATTTTAATGACTGCAGGTATTTCCTGCCTATGAATGACTGTCACCTCGTGAGAGGACTGCTCCTGAGGGTGGAAATGTCCAGAGTGGGCAAAGCCCCCTTACCCACCCTCCAGCCGCTGGCCCCCCAACTTTGGCCAACCTTGGCCCAGCCCCTCAGTGCTCCAGGCAAGGATATCATGAGCCCCGTGGATCTCTGGGCATGGATAACATCAGCCTCGCAGTGGCATCAGGATCAGCCCTCACCAGGAGCCATGCAAACACCTACAAAATTGTCTTGGCCACAGACAGGAGAGCTGCGACTCCACAGCATCTCCCTCTGCCTGGGCACCAGTGGGCACCGGGCATTCCCACAGATCCTTCTCAGAGCTGCCCATAGAGCAATGAAGTTAGGGAAAGTTAGTCCTGAAAATGACCTTTAGAAGGATAATTTATCACATAGAAATGAAAGCAAAAATAAAATCTGCATCGCTAATTTCTCTTTCCTTTCAAAGCCGGGTCTCTGACTCTGCAAACTGTGTTATATATGTTTACATTTCTATAAAAGCAAGTGCTCCTCGGAGGAGCAGCGAGGTAATTCACATTTGCATCATGTGTAGCTATGATAAATAATAAATATGGAGCTGATAAATGGTACTGTGCAACTGGAAGACCTATTTTTTATTGAATGGCTGACTAAATACTCATGTAAAAGTCATAACTTGATGCTTCTTTTACCCTGGGGCCACAGTAATTCATTGTCGTAATTTATATGCACTGCCTTGGTGAGGGGACAGTTTTAGCCCAGTCCAGGGACTGTCCCATCCCATTGGGTGCAGGAGGGTGATCCCAGGGGATGTGCAACAAGCAGAGAGGTGTGATGGGTCAAACCATGGTGTTTGGAGTAAGATAGTGCCAGGAGAGCACGGAAAGAGCAAGCACAAAGTCACCCCTGGCCCCACATGGAGCTGTGAGGCACAGTGTGTGGTGCATGGCACATGGTCATGACAGAGCAGAGGGACTGTCCTTCCCAGGACCCCGGCGTGGGGTGGCCCACAGGAGGGGACCTCTGGCATCACCAAATCCACATGGTGCTCTCACACCATCAGTTCATGCTCCAGACCACTCAGGCACAGACACCCACGTTCACGGACACACCCACAGGCACACCCCCGGGCACACACACCCGCACATCACAGCACATGTTCTCCCACATCCTCAGGTGAGGGCAGGAGCCTGCCCCCCATCCCATGGCTGGGCCCCTCTCATGGGGGTGGGATTTTAACCCCGCTTGAATCAGGACATTCCTGCTGTGCCCACCCCACACTGGCTTCACTGCTAGCCTGGAAACTGTGACTGGAGCAGGAGAATTGAGGTCCATAAAGCAGAGGGCTGCTGCCCGGGCTGGAGACAGCAATGATAAATCCTGCTGTGTACAATGGCTCAAACTTGTCTTTAAAAAATATCCAGAGAACAAACCCACCCCTCCCAAAATATGAGTGGGCCCCATTGCTGTTAACAATCAACAGGATTAATTGGAGAAGGAATTTAAGAAATCTATTTCAGCAATATTATGCCTTCGATAATTTAGAGGCAGCCATGATACCACGATTTGTACATGACAGTCATATGAAATAATAAACCTTGCTAGCTATAAACATTACCAAATTCTGACACTATTGATTTATTATGTCTAACAGTGACATCAAACCGAACAACTGACAGAAACAATGTTACAGCTTTAAGAGCAGTTTGTCAACGATTAATTCTGCCAAACGGGGTTTAGTTTTATGCTGGGACTGCTTGTCTAGCAGTTGTCAATCCAAGCAAAAATTACTACTGCCACACGTCTGCTCCCGCCAGCCCGAGGCGCCGCTCCGCTAGCCCTCATTACCCCGATCACCGTGAATACAGATGCAAGGCCAGTCCCTATTTAATATGCATGTTAATTATGCAAATTATTAATTGGGCTGGTGCTTGAGGACTTGTGTTTATGCCCAGATTAGAGTCAATAACTGTATCACACAGCATTTTAAGCCTGACCTGTGACAGAAATAAAGCTGTGCTGAAAGCGACGTGTTCTGCTGTGGCTCCTGGGGCGGCTGCGAGGCTCCAGCACCGCACGAGGACCAGGATCAGGATCCCTCCCGTTGGCACCTGCCTGGCACCGTGGGCTTGTTGGCTCCCAAACAGATCCTCATCACACTCCCAGCCTTTTCCAGGTATTTTACAGCCATTTTCTCTTTCAGCAGGAAGGTGGGTTTGTGCTACTTCTATTGCACTGTCAATACAAAGCGTGTGACATGATGTTATACACTGTAAATTTGTTTGATTTTTTAAAATCAAATACATTTAAAGGTGCAAAGATCGAGGGTGAAGCTACGAGGCTTTTCCAATTAAAATTTACAGCAGACAATGTTGTAAATTTTATACAGTTGTAATGCTGGCTGCAGTTGTGCTGAAATGGGAACTATTGATCAGCCTGATTTCCCAGGATACAAGAGGGGGAAACAAGGTATTGCACCAGCAGAAACAAAACTTTCATTTGTAAAGCTTTCTATTATACTTTACTGCCCTCATTTGGTTTCAGATGCATCTCTCTTAGCAGGAGAAATAAGGTCACAGCCTCTTCCCCAAAGAATATTGGAGCAGAGGAGGTGAAGGGGAACTCCATGACAGCCCTGCACCACAGCTCTGCCAGCTCACCCGATGCGGGCACCGGTGCCAGGGGCAGCACACCGGGGCCGTGGGGCAGTGGCACAGTGGTCACTGGAGCCCCAGGACCTGCACCCAGGGTGCCTGAGGGACCCCAAACACAACACAACCTCTGTGGGCCCTGGGAAGTTCGTTTGGGAACAGTGAGGCCRTGTCTCCAGCAGGGGTGAGATTTACAGACACATCCAGCCTGGTTCCTTATTGGAAGCCAGAAGATGCCTGGTGGAAGCTTGGGGACGTGGCTGGGAAGAGGCCGCCCAGGCCAGTGGTGTGGAGGTGCCCACTGGGGCCACACCATGTCCCGGCTCTGGGTTACAGTCCCACTGTGCCAGGCAGGCTACGACTGCTCCTCCTCACCACAAAAGCAGAGGGGAAAGCCCTGGGTGGCAATACTTCATCCAAGGTGCTGGTGCTGCTGCAAGGGGCTGGCCTCAGGCGCATCCGGGCGCAGGTCCTGGGGACACGGATCTGGGTGTGCAGCATCCCGTGGCACCGGGCTGGTGCCAGGGCGGCTCGTGTGGCCACGGGAGCAGCACCCTGAAGTGCCCCAGCTTCCACCACAGAACAGTACCCGGTGGTAAGGCCACCACCCCGGCACTTCCAGCCTCCTCCTCTTCTCCCTCAGCTTTCAGTAAGATCCAGCCCACATGCGCTCCCTTCTCTATGGACACCACAACTGTTTTAAAGGGAAAGTCTGGCACCAGCGGTGCTGCCGCCTGGCCAACAGCTCTGTTAGTCCTCACTTAGAGAATTTACATATGAATTAATGCCGCCTTCACACTGAAATATGATGTTCTTGTTTATTTAGACATTTTCTGCACTTCTTCCTTCACTGCAGCCCAATGGTTGTGCCAGACTCTGGGTGCTGAGGTTTCTAGGAACACCCATACTGACTCCCCTGCAGGGACGCTCCTCACCTGGGTCCCCCCACAGCCACCATCACCTTTTCCAGGGCAGGGCACCCACCACTGGGCGCTGGGGGACCAAAACCCATCACCTCCTGCAGCAGCACCAGGAGGGGACATGGTCCCTGTGAGCTGTGCCCAGCGCTGCCTGGTGAGTTAAAACCTGCCCTGTCACCTGCCTGAGAGCAAGTGAATCCAAAACACAAACAACAAAGCCAGAGCTAAGTTAAAAGGAGAAAAAACCCACACAATGGATGATCCCAATAATGGGGAAAGATAACAAAGCCCCTGGATCCCAGCATCTGGCACTAAATGCACTTCTCTGTAAACTGAATGGCGGCTCCCAAACTGCGCCAAGCATCACTCCTCTGCCAAGGCAGTAAACAGCTTTTATCAGCAATAATGATGGCATAATCCCAGCTAAAAAGGAAAGTAACATATGGCAGCAGCCCTCCAAACCYCATCCCGACAAAGTAGGGGGCATTTTTATTACAGCGTCCACTTGCAGAAAACCTGCCAGCCTCCTTCTCTCTTTTCTCCTCTTTTTTTACAGGTTATCATCTTCRCTGTTTGAGCCGAATGTGGCATTTGGGAGTTTTAAACTAATGAGTTCATTTTTCTAGGAAAAAAAAAAAGGGAAARAAACAGAGGGAGCTTCAATAGACAGGATAGACAGGATACCCAGAACTGACAGACAACGCTGAGCCCAAACAGACTTGGGAAGGGAACATTCAGGCCTAACACAGGGCTGGGAAATACACACTGCAAAGGAGCCACGTTATTTCAAATACTGCCACACAGTTTAGGCTTAAGTGCGATGCAGTGTTTGGAAAACAAACACGTGGGAAGGAATAACTCAGCCCTGACGCAATTTTTTTCTTTAATGATGTGATACATTACATAAGAGTACTGCTAATAGGTCAGGTGTAAAGCAGGGCAAATTTTGTTTACAAGCTGATTTCAGAACCAAAATTAATCTAACATTATTAACCTTTTTTAATGGCTGGCATCCTCATTTATATTTGCAGATCTAATATTCACAAAACTGATTTTAAGCCCAGCTGTGTATTTATCAAAAGCAGAGTGAGACACAACGCCTGCATGAAAGGCGTCGGGTGGACGACGGAGAGTTGGTGTTACATGGTCTCRCCTTTAATTGATAGAGCAGGGGCTCGTTTTCCCTTTCTTTTATGATTTGCTGAAACACCACCTCCAAGTAAAGAAGAGATTCCAATCTCACTTTGGCTCTGCAATCTCATCATGCAATTATTTGAAAACATTACGATTTGCTAATTATCATGCTAATTATTTTGCCCTATACGTTTGCCATCATGTTTTACAATTAAACCCAGAGCCAAAGCTTTGTTTGCACCACGCGAACAGGGGTGTGATTGGAAACAAGAGGGGAAAAATGGAGGAATGCACTAATATTTTTTTGACATCTTTACCTATAAATATTTTTTCAGACTGAAAAATGTATCTAATAGCCCCACTCGCTGATGTGCACTGCAGTTTACCACAGTGTCTATATTTCTGTTGTCAGTTTTACAGTATCTCCCTTCATTAAACCTATCAAGTTTTCCTTTTGATCATGCAACCAAGGCCAGAAGACAGATATCTTCCTGGAACAGAGCAGTCTGCCAAGTCTTTCACAAGCCCAGCTTTAACCTCCCTATTGATTTTCTCAACACTGCAGCCATTCATTGTTTGTGACATTTGGCTGTCGGCTCTTTAACACCCTTCAACCAAATCAATTTCATATTTTTGTCAATGCCCTGCTAGAGGATGAGCAGAATGGGAAGAGACTTAGCATGATTTAGAATGTTGATTTTCTAGAGCGGTTTTATCTGTAGTTTTTACAAGCCTTATAAAGTTAATTCAACATGTTTATTTAAGCATATGCAATAAATTGGGAGAGAAGCACTACCAGAGTTAAGTTTCAAATTCCCCAAATCTAATTCATGAAGGAAACTAAATTATTATATCAATGTCAGTAAAAACAAATGTGCCGCCATCCTGTTCCCTCCAAACCCCAACCACCATAAGGCGGGTCCCTGCCCAGCCCAAACCCAGGGGACTGGTAAAACCCAACTACAGCTTCAACCCAACAACCCAGTCCAACCCATGCTGCTGTGATGAGACTGTTACCACACGGCCGGGGGAAGGAGAGACAGCAGAATGCTGAGATGGGACCTCCACATTCAGCCCAGCCCCATTGCTCTCCAAGCCCAAACCCTGTCACACTGACCCACACCCAGACCCCAGGGATGCCTTTTGGGGACTGAGAATGTTCGTGGCCAGGGTGGGCTTTCCTGTRTTTCTGGCCGGGGCAGAGATGTGCCGAGGACTGGGCACTCTCATTGCCCCGGAGTGAGCCCAGCCCCCGAGGAGCAGCATTTACTGTAGTGGGGATCATTTTACACACCATTTTCACCTGACAGACCAGCGGCATTAAATGTGGATTAGCAGCCTGGCAGCTTGAACAGCTTCTTCAGAGCCAGTAGCTCCATGGTGTAAATATGTATTTAGGGCACTTGCAGGCTGCGTGTTACAGCACAGCGGATCATGCTCGCGCCTCCCCGCACACCTGGATTTATGCCGTGCTCATTAGAAGGCCCAGAGATACTGTGGGCTTGGCAGATCTGTTATGGAAGCAGTTACTGCCTGTAATGATCTGATCTGATCTGATCTGATCTGATCTTCTGTGTGTGTCCACACATCCCCTCACGTGGCCGGTTTAATCTCCAGCCCTCAGGAGCCACGTCCAGACAGGACAGAAATGCTCGTGCCAAGCAGGACAAGGGACGTGTCCCCTGTCCTACCCCACCACAGAGGTCACACTGCAACACGCYGCCCCAGCTCCTGGGGAGCAGCGACTGTCCTTCGCAGCCTTCCCTCTATTTTTAACTGCTGATAAATTGGAGAGACTCTTGGTTAAACCGTGTGGGTTTCAAGGACGTGGAGGACGGTGATGGCAGCAGTTGACACTTCATTACATCAGAGATGTGAGCGGGAGGGGACCCCCTTGTTCCCCCCAAGGTGGCCGGAGGGGGTTGGGCAGGGCTGTTCTCATCCTGCCCATGCCCCTCAGGGTACCCAGCCCCACCGTGCCGTGGCACACCCCCTCAAGCCTGGCCCGTGCAGGGCAAGGGGCTGTGCCCCGTGGCCCAGCAGTTTGTTGGAGACTTTCCCATTTGTGGGCAGGAGACGGTTCCTGTGAGGCTCCCCTGGATCCATCCCTCCGGCTGCATAAATCCCCCAGGGCAGGGGCTGTGGCACTGCCAGCATCACACCTGACTGTACGTGGGAAAAGGCCTGATGAGAAAGGAATTTGAAAAAGCAATCATAAAAAATAGTTTTAAAGTCTCTCAGCCTTGCCCCYGGGGAAGAAGGACATGGTGTGTTTAAAATACTGTGCTTAAAATAAAAAATATTCTCCATGCTGGCAACCTATTTTGCTGAGTTCCTGATACTGCTGTTTCCATGACCATGTGCACGCCAGACCCCCTCCTCCCCAGGGACACCACAGGACACAAGAGCCAAGGTTAAAAATAAAACTTCCAGAATGGTTTCCCAGCCTGGCATCCTTCAGATGCAGACTACACCCAAACCAGCCTCTGCTAAACCTCTGCTGATGATGGGATGGGATGGGATGGGATGGGATGGGATGGGATGGGACAGGTAGGTGGATTCCCATACATGCTGCTGAGAGCAGGGAGCAGGAGCACAGTGGCCAGACCAGCTGCTGCTCTGAGGCACCCCAACGTCTCTCTCCTGCAGCTGAAACAAGAACAGCACCTGGCGGGAAGAGAGCTTGGAGGCTCCTGACAATGTTCACCCCTCTTCACCCCAAGTTAGCCCTGCCTGAACAAAGGCATCTCGTCCTGGTCCCTGAGCCATCCCAGCACACCAAGAGGGACGCCGGTGCCAGAGACTGTCCGCAGAAGGGGCAGGCACTCCTCGACTCCCCGTGGCCGGGAGAGGGGTCCCGCAGTGGGGCTGGCAGGGCACAGCAGCAGAGCGCCCCAGAGCTGCCCAGGGCTGCTCACAGCAAACTCAGACAGACTTTATCTGTGGAGCAAAAAGGCGTTGGTTTCATAACTCTGCATGTGTCATGTATGATCTCAACTCGCTCCTTCACCTTCCCTAAACCTCACCTGGCTCCCAACCCCGTGAGATGGCTGTGGGTGGCCGGAGGGTCTCCCACCGCAGGGGCTCCCGCAGGACAGCCAGGCCTAGGGGCTCAGGTTCAACACCCGTGGATTCTGGCACAGGCTCCCCCCGCTCCAGGATGGACCCACAGCCTTTCCAGGCTTTTAACCTGAGCTCTGCCACCTTTTATAAGTCTGTTCTCACACCATTTGCCACTGCCGCAACACCAGTGTCTGCAGTAGTCCAGGAGAGAAACATCTGCCTGTTTTAACAACAAAACCTATGAAAACCTAGAGGGTTCTCAGCTGGGGTAAACGATTGTGGSTTCACAACTGGCACCAGATGAGGATCTGCCCCAAGGTTCAGAGGTGGCTTGGCTGGGCCTCGAGCCCTTGGTGATGTTTGATCAGAGCTGCCTTTCAGTGTCACAATGAGGAAACGCACCCAAGACTTAATTCTTTTAAATTAGTGTTTTCCAAAATTAAGAGCAAAAACCTATCCAGTCTCAAGCAGAAAAATTGAAGGACCAAATGATGACGAGCAAAGGGGGCTGTGCAGGAGGAGTGTTACCTGTCCCCATCCCCCCAACACCCCCACTGCCCATGAGCCAAACATGGCAGGGCCCTGGTGCCGGGATCCCTGTTGGGGTCTGCTGAAGCATCCTGGCCCCACTGGCTGGGAAGGGCCAAAATGGCCCTTGTCAGATGGGCCTCCAGGCAGGAGAGAGGCTGCTCCGGCACTGGGATCAAGGAGCTCCCAAAATACCAGAAATACGATGCAAAGCATTTTTCATGCCCAATGGAGCAGCAAAAGACCAGCCTGAAAAATGCATTTTAATATATTTACTATCTTTTTTAGTTTTTTAGACCAGAAAGGAGGAGGGAGAATTTCTTGCCATAGTCCCAGAATATTCTGCTGTTCCCCTGTTGTTTTACTGTGGGATTTTCCCCACCATGCCCCAATATACTCATTTTTTCAGCTGCAGCAGGTTTGCTTTGATGATGCCTTAACCTAGAAATAGTCTGCAGTTGTTTACCCGCTGGTAGAGCTTCAAATATTATATTCTCACATTTTTAAATCAGTGCAGACACCTGAGACAAAAAGTGTCCCAAAAGCTGCCTACAAGAGCTACATGCTGGTCACTCTTTCTTGTCAAGGTTGATTTATTGCCTCCTTGCTGTTCAATTTCACATTTTGTCCTCATCATATCCGTGGCTCATGATCATTCTAGGCTGACCCTTGTAGGGCAGGCAGGGAATATTGATAAAACAATTATCTGTTAGCCGTTCATTTGATTTTCCATTTCAATTACGGATTGCACGAGGCAAAAGGAAAAAGATTGCATCATTGATTTTTCTACCTTACAACAGTAAAGAGTTGCTTTGATGGTTATAAAATGAATGCAACTCAACCATGCTTTTAAAGGTCATATTTTTTGTTTTACAATATTTCTTAAAAGCCTTAATATATGCAACTGTACGGGGGGGAATGCCCATATCGTCGGCTTGGCTAACCAGATACAAAGCACACAGGCACGCAGAGAAACACGGGTGAAACCCCGCTCTAATGTATTTGCAATAAATCTGCTCTTCCCCAGCAACGCCCCGGCGTCACTCGGGAGCGCAGCGCCGGCCCGCGGTGTCCGGCAGGACCGAGGAGCGGCGGCCGCGGGGTCCCCGTGCCCGGAGCTGCGCCGTGCGGCGGGGCCGCGCTGCCCGCGCTCCGCACGGCTCCGCCGCGGGGCCGGGGCAGCGATGCGGGACGGTCACGCTGCCGCGGGAGCGCGGCCGAGCCCGCGGCTCCATCACGGTTCAGCGCCCGGCACCGCTCCGGGGCACTTTCACATGGCCGAGCCTCGCACAAGTTCAGCCTTTGATCAAGGTTTAGCGTGCCTGGAGTGGCCGTGGAGCAGGAAAGGGCTCCCATTTTCTGTGTCACAGGGTGCCAGTGCTGATCTCCTTAAAGCCCCAGAGTTTTCTTCCAAGACTGGATTACGCTCAGCAATTAAGGTAATGAACTGGCTGAGGTAACAAAGCATAATGATCTCTTTTGTCCTCTGAATGCTTATGAACTCGCTCCCTCACAATAGTCTGGAATGCAGAGCTTTCTCCAACACTGGGGCTTAAAACTGTGTAAAAATGATTACTTCCATTATGCCTTCATGGCTTGACATTTTTAATTTAAACACCTGTAATATTTAAGCATACTTCTCAGAACCCAAATACCCGCTCTCAAAGAATGCTAGCTTACATTCCTGCAATATTTTGACATCTTATGAGTATTATTTTAATGCCTGAAAAGATAATGTGATGAATCCATTGCAAATATATCAAAATATGTGTATAGAGGACTGTTGCTTGCGTTTTGTTTGAAAACAATGGATTTTTCAAAACAAGGCACAACAGCTGAGCGAGCAGTCAGCGTTTCATCAGGCACTCTGTCGTGTCAATAAGGAACCACATTGTCTGGGCATATGTGCAAATGCAACACAACTTTTGCTCCAAACCAGCCCTTTTCTGTGGTATCAAACCCTGCCATGCTCACTGCAACCCTTCCCAGCACAGGGTGTTTTGATGCAGCTATTTCACTTTTTTAAAGCATTTACTTAAGCTTTTATTTATTTATTTTGAAACATCTGGCTACTACTTTTACATTTTTCTCAAATTTTTTGCATGATATAAACCTTCTGCACTGCAGAATCTGCTGCACTCTGATCTTTCATCTTAACACATTTCCAGCCCCAAATTTCACTTCAATCTCACCTCATCTCTCCATACTACATTAACCCCTGGCAATTGCCTTCCAAATGACCCCATTAAGCTGTAATTGCCTCAGCAGGCCTGCACTTTCGCTTGTAATTCTGTACCTCTCATCTCCCAGACGTTCTCTCAGCATCATTTCGTGTTCTGGCTCCCTTCACTGAGCTCAGCTTATGACCTCGCTGCACCATGGCCGAAATGACTACTAAAAGCATAACAGAGACGGAATTCCATTACTTATTTTTAAAAGTTCTCTGGTGCCCTAATGTAATATTCTTTGGGGATTGTTGTCAAGGATACCAAGCACCAGCCATTAAAACCTTTTGTTTCCCAAGGCATTCCGTCTTTTATTAATAAATAAAGATAAAGAGAAGCTCATCCACCCTCCACAAAGTCAGCGTGTGTTTGCAATGCTCTGGTACAGCTCCAATCCTCACTGTGCCCCGGACGGTACCCGGAGCAGGGGAGGGCAGGCTGGCAGCTCTGCCCAGCTCCGGGGCTGCTGCGCACGGAGAAATTAAACCACTGCAGATAATTTTGCAGGAGCAACTCGGCACAGTAATGCTGCCTTTAGCATATGCTGCCGCTGTACCCGTAATGGAAATCAAAGCCGAGGTCCGAGCAGCCTTTTGTGGCCACCGCGCCGAGGAGGAGGAAAACTCACACTGTCATATCCCACTGTCAGGGCTAACAGTCTATCAAGGATAATGGGAATCCCCAATGGGGGCGAACAAAACAGCATGGAAAAAGCTGGCTAATCCTTTAACCGGGTTTGTGGCTCAAATGTGTTAAAGAGGAACCTCCCGCTCCCGGCTGTTGTGAGACGGCCAGGAGACATATATTTCAGATTGAAAATTAATTGGTGCTGGATCCAAGCAAGCCTTTGCAGCAAGCAGTAACCTTTTCATTTTATGGTCATGACACTGAAATATTAAGAGCCCTCTTCTCCCATAAACTATATAAACAGAGGCTCTCTGAAAAATGGAGGTAGTTTTTTTCTGTGGCAGAGAAGGAGTTTTACTCTTAATTCATAATAAAACTTAGCACTGAGGCTGTGTGGGGCAGCAGGTTCCTGCTCAAGGGGCGCCAGCACCCGTGGGGGCTCTCCCAGCCCTGGGGGGACTGGGGTGCCCCAGGTGCAACAGCGGGGCTGGGGCCATCCAAGCATCCTCCTTGGCAGGGCTCACTTGGCACTGCCAACAGAGCCAGAGGTGRCCACATCTGGATCACCACCCTGACTTGCTCACTGACTTCCTGTCTGTCACACAGGAAGGGGCAGAAGCTGGTGGGGCCAAAGGGGAGGCTGTGCACGTACTGGGACCAGGGGCAGCAGAAGGGCCCATCAGAGCCTGTGCAGCACCCTGTGACCCTGTCGAGGTGACCTCCCACTCGGGACAACTGCCAGCCTTGTGCAGTGCATCACAAGGGTCGTCCCTGCACTCCTGACCTGTGGCCTGTTCCTTCAGCACCTGCTGCCCGTCGGCCTCTGTCTGATCAGGAGATCCATATGCTTTGGGTCGATTTATTTTAACCCTACTTTATGGCAATAATGAGTTCACATGGATTTTTAGCCAAGAAATATATTTTATCCAACTAATTGGATTCCCAACTAAAAGCAAGTTCCTGAAAGCTTTTCACTTCTCCTTACCAGCAGGATGGAGAAGGTCAGTGTCTATGGCTGTTCACATGTCCATGCTGCCCATGGGAGCATGTGCCACACTAGGACCGAGGCCATTGCCTGTTTCTCTGCCAGCCCCATGTGGGCTGATGTCCTCCTTGGTGGCCGTGGGACACCCCGACTCTGTCACTAAGGCAGGASAGGGCCTGTGAAGGCTGTCCTGCCACCCCAATGCCACTTCCCCCGACCATCCTCCATGGAGATAAGATGATAAAATCAGTCTAATCGCTGAGCTGCTCTAAAGGTCCCAAAGGAGATATAAAAAATAACCCAGAACTTTTCCACAACAGGATGGTTTCTGCAGGCAGATGCCTGAGCCTGGCTCGTTCCTCTGGCTGCGTGTGAGCCATGTGTGAGCTGCATGTGAGCCACATGCCTTAGGCTGTTTTTATTCTACACACCAGGCAGGAAATTTTCATTTCATGCATCACTCATGTTTTGCCCAATTCTGCGAAGTCAGGTCTTACACTGAAGGTAAAGCCTGGAGGAAATCAGATTGATTCGGAGCTGCTATTGTTTGGAATTCCAGTCTGGGCTCATTGGGCACTGATTTTGTTTGCTTTCAGCAAAGCTTGTGGTACCAGAGTGCAAAGCTGAGACAAGTGGCTGAATAAAGTCAATCCAAGTACTTTAGTTATTTTTGTTTTCTTTAAAATGAACTTTGATTTCATCACATTCTGCCCATCTGTAAAACGCACATAATGCCATTTTTGTCAAAGTCCTGAGGAGAGATTATCAGCCCCAACAGAAGTCGTGATCAGCAGAGCCGGGTCTGTCCTGGTTCCATCTCAAGAGCTGGGATCTCCTGTACCTCTGGCTCTGCACATGCTGAGACTGTGGGTGGCCACTGAACGTCACCTGCACGGGCACAGCGCGCCGGCACCAGGAGCAGCGCGGCAACGCCGTGCACGTTCCACACAGCATTTCGCCTTTTCTCATTATCAGCTTAAACCTAATCCTGCACAGAATCTCTTGGGCTTTTCCATGCAGAGGTTACGAGTATGCTGCCAAACACCACCCAGAAATGTTACAAATACCCAAACAGGCAAAATCACTGAAGATAAAGCACCTCCAGCTCCCAACCTTTGCAATATTTCTTGTTTGTCTGGTTACTGGAGTAACCATGAGTTAGAGAGACACTTCATCGCCATCTCCAGAGTTCTGGACATGTCTAATGAAAACAGCAAGTCATGAAGCATCATGTGGCACCAATGCCACAGCCGAGGCAACTCTGAAAAATGAGTTGTGCTTCTTATATTCCAGGATCCTTTTCCTCTCTTCAAAGAGAAAAGAATTAAACTAAGTAACTCCATGCTGCATTTACTCCTCACCTACCTGGCGTGCAGGAGCCACCCCRAGCTCCTTGGATGAGGCACACTGAAGGGCCGCAGCAGCGCTCGCCGCCGGGCTGCCCTGGCGCACACAGCCAGAGCTCTCGTTGCAAGGGCACTCTTGACATTTTCAGTGAAGAAAATAAACACCTCACCCTGTATCGCCTCCCCTTGAACCTTGCACCAAGTGAAAAACCTCCTATTTCTCCAAGGCTGTTAGTTCCCATCCTAAAGGACATGTCTGGAGAGCTCCAATCTTTGGTCATTCTGGCTCCTCAACATGTTTGCTTTTAACTCCTAATTAACTTCTAATCCCCAAACTCCCAAGGAAGCTCTCAGTTATTTTCTTTCCTGCTCTGCAGCCCCCAGCCCGCTGGCAGACACAAGCACTGCAACGGAATACACATCCTTCAGTAATACCAACACCCTGCCTGGACTTGGTCCTTGTGCAACAAACCCAAATGGACCATAGACGGATTCTGTAATTCAGAGCAAGAACTGGGCAAGAAAGAGGAAATTCTGTGGATAATCAGACACCCAAAGCCTGTCCGAAGCTCTGCGTGACGACCAGCCCGGCAAAGCACCAGTGCAGTGAAGATAGTGATGAAAGTGAASTGCATCTCCAGCCCCATTATGAACTGCTTTGTATGAAACAAAATACTCTTTTGGTAGGTAAAAATGATACAAAGCAGAAGCTGACGATAAATTTTTCCTTTCAGTTTTAATCAGGCTTCCTGTTGTAAAAGCTCAGCAGACAGTGACGCGAGACACTGCCTCCCAACTTCGGTTCACCTTTGCCGTTCCACCAGGGACACCGTGTCAAGATTGTTCAGCTTTTTTGATGAGTGCTGCGTGAGTAACTAATGTGTAAATGCAGATACGTATAGAAAGCGGTTTTGACAGTGATGTATTGCAACTGGTTCCAGATGTCGGCAAGGGATGCTTGGCCAGGCACCTGGGGCTCGCCTGCCACGGAGCCGCACCAGCACCAAACCAGTCTTCACATAGATCACAAGGCTTTAACTCTCCAATTATAAGCTTATTAAACAACCATCACTCGAGCTTCTGCTTCTCCTCTTCCAGGATGCTACAAAATATCTCTGTGTTCTTGCTCACATTTTAATTTTAATTAAGGAGAGATAAGCTGCAATGTGGAGCTTAGCACTAAACCCTGCAGTTTGGCTGTCAATGGGAAACTTAAAAGCAAGCTGTTGAATTGGTCAAAATTAACCTTATACTAACATTTCACATTTTTTATATCACTGCACTAAAACTTGCACATTGCACATGTCAAACATTTAATTAGATATCCCCTAATTCCTGAAGTAAATGTCGAAATGGCTCTACAATACTGCATTTTCCATGGAAGAGATGAGCTGGTACTGGATTTGCATCTGATGCTGGAGCAAACTGCTGACGAGGTTGTTCTAAACAGGAAGGACTTGCACACAATTGTAAAATCCATTAAAGTCACACTGAATCACTGAAAACCCCACGTCTCCAGCCGTGCCCCATGTCCACCGTGCCACGGACAGTGGCATCCTGCAGGCAGCAGAGCACAGCGTGCCCTGGGAAGCACAACCACCGCCACTCTGTGGGGCCCTGTCACCCCGCACCTCCCTGCCAACACACTCATCCCTTCTGGGGCACTAACAAGGGGACATTTCACATGAAAATAAAAATGTGCACTGAAAAATTAAGTAATTAATTAGTGCAATAACAGTCAGACTTGCTGCACGATTGATGCTGACAAGCTGCTGGAGGAGGCGGCCGGAGAAGCCAGCAGGCAGAGCACACGATGCATTCCAGGAGCAGCATTTAACCCAGAACACTGATAAAGTTGCACTTCGTACAGCAGAAGCGTTTGTAGCTCAGCTCAGCATCAGTGTTTGGTCTAAAGGGAATTTTCTCAAACAACCTGTCTGTCTCCCTCCTCCCTCGCTCCGAACCACAGTGCTGCGATCRCCGCTCTCGGGGGATCGCCCTGCGGCTCGCTCCCTCCACGCCGGGTGATTCCAGGCGCCGCTCATTGATCACGATCGCTGCCGAGAGCAGGCGTGTGCTCATCCCAGAACAAAGAGAGAGGGAGACCAGTGCTGCGGATCTCCTCTATCACACCAAGGGTTCAGGGCACGATTAACAGAAGCACTGGCAGGGATGACGCCGTAGCATCACTGACGTGCTCCCTTTCCACCCAAACCCCTCCATCCATCGCCCCTGCACTGGGGTCAAAGCCCCTGTGATTAATAACGTTATGATGAGTAAACTATTGCCTAATCAGGGGTGTTGGGCCTTGTGTCACTCAATGTATTGACTGGGGGGAAAAAGGCACACTGACCAGTATCTGATACTTTTCCAGTTGGATCATCAAAATTATTTCTAACCTGCATTTAAATGGTCAACCTGTAAAATTTCATTACTAGCATGGAACCTGCTAATGAATGGCACTAGATAGCACGAGAGCTGTAAGCTATCACCCATGTCCTTCTGCTTACAGGGCTCCTGTTAACACAAACCTTTATTGGCCATTTGTGGTACAACATAAACCACYCAGAGCCAGACTGAGCTTTTGTTCCAGCTCCTGCAGCCAGAAGAAGGGAGATGTCCTGGCTGGGAAAGAAAGTTTCAGGGGCATTTGATTGACCTGTGAGCTTTCTTCAATGACACACTCTGCATTTCGAGACAGTGGATGGGAACCAAAGGACCTTTTGCTTCACTAAAGCAGAAACTGATAAAAAATGGCCTTTTCCTGCAATCAGTAAGGCAGGATGGGAGCGAGATGATACAGATATCTCACGCCCAGCATGTTAATGTGCAGGAGCATCCTGGTGTGAACAGCCTGGCTGCACAGGCAGCGCTGCTCCCGAGGGCCAGGTGCTGCTGGCAAGGGACGGTGACTGTGGCTGCACTGCCTGTTCCCACCCTGCTCCTCGCAGCCGAGGGTGCCCAGGGCAGGGCTGGGGCAGGACAAAGGCTGGAGCTTCACCAGAGCTGCGGCCGGAGCTTGGGCTGCTCCTGGACCACACGTGCACATGCACAGTGTGTGCCAACACTTCCAGTATAGCATCACCTCCCCAGCCCTCCTCATCCCTTTGGCACTGGACACAAGGAGCTACCAGCACTTCCAGGCTCAGCTTGAGTATCACCTAGAGCACCGCAGCTCTGATTTTCTATGGCCTTTTCAGTTCCCTGGCTTACAAACTGGTCAGAAGTTGAGTCTGGAAAATCCCAACATGATTTGGGCAGCTAATACCGAGACAGAATATTGGGCAAGTAATTAAGATGGTTGGGTAATTGTGAGGAATGTTAATTCTTCCAGGCTTTGTAGCTGAGAACAAGGGATGGTTTGCGACCAAGCCCCCCTGTCAGGACGTCACACGCGGAGCGGGGGAGCGAGCCATGGAGCACGGGGGCCTGGCAGGTGCCCACACATATGACAAACCACGAAATCCTACAGAAAATTTCCACTATTCTGGGAGCACTGCTGCTGTTCTGTACCTTTCACTGCCTTCGGAAGACGAGGAGGAGGATTATGATGAGACACACAATGGGGATTATATGCATGTTTTTTCCAGAGGAGACAAGTCCTGATCTAAAACCCAATGAAGTTAATTCTAAGGTAGTTTTCAGCTCCTAGATCACTCCTCCAGCTCTGAGGAGCCATCTGACCAAAAGCCTCTGCACCAAAAATGCCCCTTCCCTTCCTTTATTCTGGTGCCTTTGTGCACAGGGATGGGTTTGCTGAGTTAATAACTGCAGGGAATGGAATTAATATTCCCAGCAACGGGTGTGCCACCGGACAGCAGGAGTGCCCAGTCCTACCTGCCAGCACGGCTACAGCCCTGCCCCAACTGACTGTAGGGACCCAGCTCCCACACACATTCTGGTTACAGTCACATAAAAGTTGCTTAGAGAAAAAAAGTTTCTTAGAAACACACTCGTTCCATCCCTGCCCTGTGCAACTGGACTATGGAGCAGCATCTTCCAAGAACCATCCATAGTCCTCTTGTTATCGGCAAAATACTGAAGGAGTGAAGACTGGGGCTTCAAACGGACAGGATGTAAATGCAAGAAGGACACACCTTTGGAGGCTCCATTGGGACCCCTTTTTCCTGAAGAAAACCTTTGGTGTGGGGTGGCCAGGCAGCAGGGCCAGTTGGGCAGAGAGGCTGAGATGTTCCAAGGAACAGTTAGCGAGGAGACAGGACATGGCACTGCACAGGGAATGTGTCCAAGGGCTTTGACTCAATTTAACAACCGCCTCACAGCCTTGCTGCCCCTGCTCTCCTTTCCTCCAGGCCTGGGCAGCAAGTCAGGAAGAACTTTTCCCAAATATTTTTGAAAATAGCTCCCCAGCCTGTGACAAGCTTCTGGCGGTGGTGAGAAGCATCCCTGAGCTGTTTGTGGCTGGGGTGGAAGCAGGGCAGCCGCGGCAGCATTGCCGTGAGAGCCAAACCTGCTGCCGTGCCTGTCCTGTGGCGCAGGGGGCTCGTCTGGCAGGCGCTGGCATGGGGGGGACACCGATCAGCAGCTCCCCATCTCACAGGCAGTGGAGAAGAGGCACATGCTGTGGGACACGGTTCCTCTCCATGGCAGTCTGGGCCGTGCCAGCTGCACGGGGACTGCTGTCCTGCAGGGCGCAGGAGGGGCACGGCCGCAGGGCCAGGCGTCGGGCATCGGCTGGTCTGGAAGCAGCTCTGAGCCCAACTCTGCTGAACGCCACGAAACCACCCGCATCCCACTGACACGAGGCCCCACACTGTGACTTGAACTAACAAATATTTCATGATCTGTATGTGGAAATCTACAAATGAAAACGAAATTACCACAGGCACATGGTCTTCTGCCAGCAGAGTAGTAGTAAAAGGAGTTAAGAGACACTGAGGAGACATGGTTGCTTATCACAAATATTCTCCCAGAAAAATAATAATAATCATCAAAAATTGCATTTTAGGACATCGACATTAAGAATATGCTGCTTTAAAATGTGCTCTTTATCTCGGCGACAGCATGAGTGTACAGCATGTGACGGAGCAGTTGCCATGGCAATGCTCTTTAGTGAGCAGCAGCCTAAACAAGTGCATAAAGCCCATTTACAGCAGAGCATGTGGCAGGCCATGGAACTCATGGAACACGCCAGCACGGGAGCACTGCCCCAGCCCSGGGCCTTCCCAGACCCGTGGAAACCCCTGTAGGATTTTTAGCAGCAGCCTGGTTTGTTCCCCATGTGTGCGCCAGTGCRCAGCTCCCCATGCCCAGGAGACGTGCCCTGGGGATGGGGCACACACCTTGCAAACCCTCCTGCTGCTGACCTTCCCTCGCCCAGGCTCCACGACAGCGGCYGGCCCATCACCTGCCCACAGAGGGGGCGAGGGGCAGGGGTCCCCCACGGTTCCCTGGCGGCAGAGCAGCTGTCCCCACTGTGCCAGACACACTGTGCCACCTGCACGGGGCAGAGGTGGGTGGATCCCCCCGGCCAGGGGTAGTGTTGGGGGCAGGAAAGCCCAGCTGAGGTTTCCCAGAGGTGCTGGAAGGTGGAGGGTGAGGGGACACCTGCCTGCTCACCCCGAAGGGACAGCCGTGGCAGCTGGTGTCCTTCACGGCCACCGGGGGATGCCAGCGCCACCCCAGTGACCCACGAAGTCTGCTCTGAACCAGGAGTGACGGTGCAGGGTGGGCTCTGCCTGCTGGCTGGGAGTGGGACCTGGGCACAGCCACAGCCGGGAGAGGCACTGATGGTCCTACAGCACAGGAACAACAGAAAGTGTCTCCCATGCTCCGGGCCAGAATGCTTCCAGCAACAGATACAGAGAGAGGGGTGTGTGCAGTGGGGGAGCCTCCACAGAGGGGGCATCGGAGGCCAGGGGTGCTGGGCAGGAGCAGGAGCAGCTCTGGGGCTACCGACCCCCAGGTACCCCCAGACAGGTCCCTCCCGCCGCCCCCACCGAGGCCCCGCAGCACTGCAGCGCCCGCCTGCCCAAACCACAGGTTATACCCTCCATATAACCCCTTCAAGCCACTGCTCCAAAGAATCGCAGCAAAAGGAGGGCAGAAAACTAAGTTTGCATTCTTCAGTCATTTCCAAAACTTGTTTGCAAACATTACATTTTTATTTTACTTATTTAGGGAAAATTACACAATTCTTCACAGCGCAGTTTAAAAATAACTCCACTATTAATGCAGGCCCTTTATTTAATCACTGGCTAATTTACTCCTGACAGAAAGTAAATTCCACTATTTTCTGTGAGGCTTTATGAAATTGCCATCATTTTTAATTAATTCTTAATTAAAATATATTACACCACAGCTTCTACCCATCTCTCTTGATATTCTAACATAATCAATTCAAGACCATTTACATATCATTAATTAAAAGCCTTCCTCTCTCATCCTTAAAATCATAATGAGGCTCTATTTCTCATTAGCAGCCTTTAAGGGATAAAATAACAATACAGACAAGAATGAATGGTAATTTCAAAAACCTCTTTTCTGCTCTTGCAGCCCCTCAGACTGGACAGTGACATCGCCCAAGTCTGCTGCCAAAGGAGTTCTGAATGTTTGGCAAAAATAAACCTGGAGACCAGGAGCACTCCAGCCCTCCACAGCACCACGAGTCAGTGGCCTCTTCATGTCTGACTCCAGCCCTGGTGGCTCCCCCCGAATGCTGGGACCAACTGTGCCAGGACCCACCCTGGTCACCGGCCACACATTGCCCCAGCCTAGACTGGGGCTCCAGGGGTGGCTCCAGCCCCAAAGCCAAGAGTCACCACCAAAACAGGATCACTGGTGAGTGCCTCATGCAAAAACATCTCAAATCCCAAGGCTGTAAACGCACAGGTGACAGCAACAGGGAGAAATTCCAATTCACGTGGGCTGTTGTGTTCTCATACCTGCCCATGCCAGATGAAACCCATCCCACTGGTGCTGGTGAGGAAGGGTTGATGCAGAGACGACAGCGTTAACTCCCAGTAATTAAACTCCAGAGCCAAGGTACGTCTCACACGTTCATAAACCAGCTGTGATATATCCTGCTAGTGTAAAGAATTACCATTTATTGATAATGAAAGGTAAAAATTAACCACCTATTCAACGATCCCGCTCCTCTTCCAGAAGTTTAAAACCACAGACGTTTCAGAAAAGATTTACTGCAGCTCCTGGCGTTGAACCTGCTATGTTAAATGTTTGGGCTGCGAGTGAGGGAATTAATACAACTTTCACCGTGATTATTTTTATGATTAGTGTAAAATAAAATTTCATGGTGTATCTTTCGCCTTGAGCAGCTGGGCCAAGCGCTGCCTTTTCCCACTCAAGAAGAAGCTAAACTAAACCTTAATTTGTTATTACCTTTTTTAACACGGTTTATTATTCCAAGCAATTCCTAGGCAGACCCTGAGCAGGGAAGGGAAGCAGAGCCAGGATCAGAGAGTGACAAAAAACAACACAAGTAATAGACAAAAAATCAGATCTATGTCTGGGGAATGTTATGCAGAGTTATTGTCACCAACATTAACGATATCTAGGTGCTGCATATCAGGCAAATCAGATTTATATCACTGTCTTCTGCCAATTGCAGGTGCTCCACCACAACTTGTCAAGACAGCCTGTCTGAGTCTTCACACGTCAGACAGAATCACAGCACTTGGTGTTTTGGTCTGTTGACAGCAATTTATTTTGATGTGTTGTCACAATACGGAATTCTTCGAGGCTCTGCACCACAGTGCCAGCGAGTCCTACTGTACTTTCCTGCTGCCAGATGCTACAGGTTTGTAGAGGGAAAAAACACTGACAATTTATAAAAAAAGGAAAAARAGGAAAAAAAGGGAGATTTTGTAAGTGTGCTGAAGGCACTGGAGTCAAGATGTACCCTGGGAGCACGGCCAGGGGGCAGTACTCCTGCCCTGTGCCCCACGGGAGTCCGGCAGGATGGACAGGGGACACTTCTGTTAGGATGCTTCGCCCCTCTCCAGAGGAACCCCTGCCCTCGCCCACCGAGGCCCAGGCCTGCCCACAGTACCGTGGCACTGGTCATGTTATTTATGTGGAGCCGTGCGTGGCGCTGGGACATGAGCTTGGGCAAATTTCAGGAACTGCCATAACGTGGCCAATGGGACACAGCAGTGCCTGGGGGGCGTTCCCATCCTCTCCTGGTCCCAAACTTTGTAAGTTACCACAGCCACAATGGTCACTGCTAAGCTGGAATAAATACACTGACTTAGGGAAGAGGGAAGTATTTAGGACTCAATTTTTCATCTGCCATTTGGCTCAAACATGAGCACGTTTCCCACACAGCGCCAGCATTCCCGTGGGGATGTGGACACTGTGCTGGTGCCAGGGGATCCCTGGGGGTGCCCACTTAGGGTGAAGGGAGCACCCGCTGCAGACGGCAGTACCAGCCCGCGTGTCCCGCGTGTCCCACGTGTCCCACATGTCCCACGTGTCTGGATGCACTTTTCCAGGGAATGGACAAAGTCCAAAATATATCCATTTTCCTTCCCTAAGTTAAAGGATTTGGTTTTGTCCAAGACAGCTGTGTCACCCCAGCAGGCGCCTCTGCTGTAGTCTCCAAAACCCCCAAACTGGTCCACTTTTCCCAGGCCGCTCATTTTCAAAAGACAGCAGTTTTCTGACCATATCCATCGTGAATCCTGAGCTACACTTCTGGATGTGGAGATATTTAGATGTGGGGTTTTCCCCCCAGCCCCACTGTCCCCTCCTGGCTGTGCCTCCCTCCTGCCTGTTGCCGGCTGGCACGAGAAGCATTTCCTGAGGAGAAAAACAGACAGATTACAAGGAAAAAGGTAAAAAAAAAAAAAAAGAAAGAGGTAAGTACTAGTGGGGAATTCTTTCCAAGGACTGCTTGATTAGAAACAASCACATTCATATTCAAACCTTTTAGAACCAAGTTGCCTTTCTCAACAAGGTGTCTCTGCGGATATTTGCCTGGCTTTGTTATGGGACTCCTGACACTTCTAATAGAGCTTCTAAATAAAAAAACCAGTGCATTTGTACTGCCAGGCAATAACCTTCACGTTTTACTCTCCATTCATAATGAAAATTAAGGGCACATGACCTGCATGCTAGGTGGCTTTGAGGACCACAGGCAAGAAAATGTAGAAAGTGTGTGTGGTGAGCACGTCAAGGGACACTGAATTGTGCAGGGGACGCCAGCCAAACCCACTGGGTCAGCCCAGCCACCACCTCGAGAGGCCGGCTGGCAGGAAAAGCATTCCTGCTCTGCAGCAACGCCGCGTGAAAATCTGTTTGTGATTATTTTTCATTCAGAAATATGATACAACAAAGATACCACTATTATTCTGTGTTTCTACTGGAGGAAAAAATACCTAATGCAATTTGATCCCATACCAAAGCGCAGTGCTTGCAGGAAGGAAGGCTGTAATTTGACAATCAACMCTTACGGAACAAACCTGATGTGCTGAAATGTTTATTCCAGAAGAAATACTTCCAGAGAATATTTCAGTGAAATGGGGTAAAAAGTAGAACATTGATATGAAAAATACCACCATTCAGGAAATAACTGTAAGTACCACTTTGTTTGTGCCTGGGAATTGGCTCCGGACAGAAGAGCTCGCTCTGGGGGAGCCCCTTGGGGTGGGAGGCAAAAGGATAAAAGCAATGGTAGGCAGCAGGAGAGCTTGCCTGGGGAGTCCTGAGCTGTTCTTGGAGAAAGGGACCTGCTCTCTGGGTCATGTCCAGAGCTCCTTGTGCCACAGCCACGGTGCTCTGCCAGCCACAAACGGGGAGCAGCAGCCCTGGAGCAGGACAGGGGATACGACCACCGACGCTTCATTAACAGCACCATGTGCATGCATGGTGTGAAAATCTGTGCAAATGTGGGAGGGCACAGGCATGTGCCAGTGGTACGGATAGGAGTTGGGGCTGAAGACTCCATTTGGGCACCCTGCCACTCGGTCCTCATCTCCCAGCGATCGCCGTAACCAAATGGAGTCAATGACGCGGACACCAATTAACACATGCCACTCCGATTTGCGTTTCCGTGCCATACTTTATTAAACACTTTCAGATGTAATTGAACAACACTGTTCCACAATTAAGCACCACACAGTCCTGTACTTTAAAACAAAAGCTATGACAGTTCTGTACTCTATTAGCACTGGTAGATACTGTGTAATGTAGTAAGTAATTAAAAGCCAAAACTATGGTACTGGAACAATCCTAATCAGGCTCCAATTCCAGTAGCAATACAAGTGTATTAATTTTTTTAACGCAGTGCAAGTACCTCAGCATTATCCTACAAAAACTACACGTTGCCTGCTCCAAGAATAACCAGACATTCTCTTTCTCTGCTGGCAAGCTGGAGCTAACCTGTGACAGTGCCAGAGCAGCACCAGTGAAGAGGCCACCTGTCCCCACGCTGTGGGGATTGGAGGCACTGTGCCTGGAGCGGGGAAGGCCCACGGCTGTTGTGCCACGGCCGTCACCGTGCACGTGTGCACAGTGCAGGGGGAGCCCCACGGCACTGCCGCRGCTGCTCCTTCCACACACGGACATCCAACAGCCCAAACCCACGGCCATGGGGAGCCAGCAGGGTCTCCAACCCAGCCAGCCCTGCCAGCCCCTCTCCTCGCGTCACAGTGGTGCAATTCCTGCATATGGTAGGGGCTGGGAAGGGCAGGGGGATCTGCCCAGGGGGATGCTCTGCTTGCACACTGAATAACAGAGGAGGAGTCAGTGCAGCTGCTGGCAGCCTCTCCCACCCACGGTGGGCAGGCATGTGGAGGGCAGAGGTGCCCCACCTGCGTCACCCACCTGGTGCTGGAGGTTGCGCTTTCAAGAACACTTCCAGCTTCTGTCTCTCAGGATAACAAAATGTCAGTGCTGCACTAATCTACTGCGGCRTCAGGCAGAGGACGTGGCTGCAGCGCCAGCACGTCGCTCCACAGTCCCTCTGGAGACGATGTTCAGTGGCTGTGGCGCACAACCGGAACAGGGGTTGTGTACTACAGCATGGTGAGTCCAGCTATCAGCCACACACCACCACCACCACAGCCTACCCCTGTCCCGCTGTTCAGGAACTCCAGAGCTGCCCCACGGGGAGCACGAACGCAGCTGTCCCTGGGCAAGGTGCAGACATAGGCTGGGAAGGAGCAGGTCCATGGTCAGCACCACTCTGCCGAGAGGAATCTGCCCAGCTGGAGCACCCAGTGTGAATCAGACTCGCCCTCGTGGAGGGGCAGAAGCACAAAGACACAGCACAGCCCTTTCTTCCCTTTCTTGGTCCTCTGCTGAGTCTGCACTACTTCATGGCTAAGGAGGAAGATTAGGGATTCCTGCTGGATTCACCCAGACCAACACAAACGTTTCGGGATGTTATTTCCAGCCGCGTACCAGGCTCAGGGGAGCGGGCTCACAGGGACACAGGAAGCTTTGTCCGTTGCCAGCCATACGTTTTCTGGAGCTGAGACCATGGACAACTGTGTTCTCGCTCCCTGCAGGGCAGCTCTGTAATTCCTGAGAACAGTCTATTGGCTTGCAAATTTAAAGCTAAACTTAAAACCACTTCTAAACAAATAGTGGCATGTACACCTCTGATAGGCTCCCATTAACTTTRTTATGCAAGTTTGAAGATTTAAACCATTACAATCTCTGAACTGTGATATAGTTGCTATGGCATCATAGCTAAACTCCATCTTGCATATCTACAGAATGGGATGAGGACAGAGAAGCTGCAATGGAAGCTAAAGAGAGGCTTAAATGCAAGGACTGCAAGGAAATGTGAATTCATGGAGATAATTCCAAGCTACATCTTTTGGTTGGAGGGGCCATTACACATTCCATGTCYCAGTCCCTCTTCTGGGAGGAAGAAGTCCATCTTGATACTGGAACATAATGTCATAAATTAATCTTCATAAACCAACGGACACCCCAACAGAGCAGACAATACTGTGTCCATCAGAAAAACAGGCAGACCTGAGTGGGGGTCACAGGCTGTTCCCAGGACCCGCTGGCATTTGGCAACCTTGTATTAAATATTCCTTGAGATGCTGGGAAGTATTCTGAAATGTGTGAAAGAAACTCCATGTTGCCAATAACTTTCTTATCAGCTACAAACTTCAGATTAATGAGCTGTGCTTTTAGGTCATTTACAAACACCCTTGTCTGCCAGTCTTCCTCCTGAGGTTCAGTGAGGAGGTATTTGATGCAAAAAAGCACAATCTCTTTTCGGTCTTTCCCAATCCAAACAATTTTATAACTAGTCAGGACCAGGTACAACAGGAATGACTGAAAATTACTTGACCTTTTATCTATGATTTTAACTAAAGAATCTGAATKAATTCCCAAGACATTCTGTCAGTCACGCCCCTGCAACAAACACTGTGGTTGTGCCCAGGGTCAGCCTTGCAGACAGAGGGTATTTTGTTCCCCTGGCAGGAGGAACCCATACTTGGCTCTCCCTGACCAAGGGGATCAAATCCAGCACTGCAAACACAGCACTTACTGCTAGCATCCGAGTGCAGACCCTCAACCACCCAAGTGACCTTTTTTCCATTCAACAGTCTTCTAGAAGCAAAATTTGTGGTGAAGACTTTGTGCTTAAAGAATGCATGAGTTTAAGTCAAATCCATCAGCCCAGGGACTGATAATTGCTTGGGTTGAGAAGGCACTGGGGCCAGGCACAGGGAGAGCGAAAGGAAATACACCAGTTATTTATTAACTTTAGTCCCCAAAGCCTTGTTATATTCCCAAATCACAATCCTATTGGCATGAGAGACTGCTGAGATGGAAATCTCTTAACAGTTGCCTCTCCTGCTCCTCAGCTGGCGCTCCCCTCCGGTGCCGACTGATGAGGTGGCTTTAACGCCCGCTGGAGGAGCAGAATTTAATGCACCCCATAAAAAAATCATGTACTGCCCTAAAAATCCAACAGCACTCCTTTGACATTCCAGTGCTTCAAACCCGATGTTTGTATCTGAAGTCCTTCCTCTCCCAGGCTGGTGCCATGGAGCACGAGCAGCAGATGAGCCCCCCAAGCCCCAGGTCTGCTGCATCCCCCACGACCCCCACACCCACAGCATGCTGAACGGCAATGCCAGCCCCGCTGACCCCACTCCTAAACAAGTTTTGAGATTATGCCTTGAGGCTTAGATGGGACTTAAGTGCTCCCTTGGCCTTCTGCTGGCACAGGGTAGCTCTCCTCCGCCAGGGCAGGGTGCTGGGTACAGAAAACACAACAGGAATCGATGAAACCAGCCAGAGTAATGAGGAGAGAAGCCACCTTCCCTCGTAAAGCAAGGAAACACACTGATTTTAAAAACAAAACCACAAAACCTGTGTTGCCACGCATGTGGTTTGATGCTGATTATTGTCACAGAAATGAATTTGGGATTTATGTCATTAAGGGTGAAAATCTCCAAGATCCTCGCAAGCACAGACATCTTTCTGATGCAGAAAATAAATACTTAAAATAATTTTGACTGGTTCTGGAAACCAGCCTCCTGCCTTTTGGAGGGTTTTTTACAGTTGTTGATTCTGGCTTGTAAAGGAGAAGTTCCTCAGGAGGAGTGCTGGAACCAAGTCCCACAGCTAYGTGCAAACATCATCCTGTGAAACCCCACCCAGCAGAGCTGCCATCGGTGTAGTTCGTAATCCTAGATTTGAGCAGCTTTTCTGACTGCAAGCTGTCTGGGTAATTGCTAAGCTGTCTGCGAATTACTATTGAACTCTGTCCTTTTTTATCTCACTGACTGACTACTATTTGTTATTAGTGCAAGTAATAATAATATATTAATGCACATGCTTAATATACAGAAGTGTATGTTTGTACTGCAACTGCACTGCACTCTGCACTCTGCAGCGTGGGAAAGCGCCGTGAGCAGAGCCAACAGTCACGCAGGGACCCTGCTATCATCTTCCCAAAGGCCACACAACCCACAGGCTCAGTATTCAGTGATTCCTACACATCAAATGCTTTGCTCTGACTGGCAATGCTGGAAAACTCAAGGAATTTCCTCAATCAGCCTCATGCTGCACCATGCTCTGGATGCGGTATCCCAGCCCCACACCCACCTTGCTGTTCCTGGGAAGTGGCTGTGCTGGCTGCAGGAGTGTCWCCTGGCATGTGGGCTGGGCTGGAGCTACAGCCCACTGGGGCAGAAGAGAGGGGTGAGCTCCCAGTGCTCCTGGCTGGGGACACTCACCTCCATGGACATCCCTTCCCACGCCCTGAGCGTGGGGTCCCTCCCCGAGCTGCCCCTGGGAGCCGATGTGCCAGGTCCGTCCTCCCAGTTGTGTCTATGTAACTTCTATTAACAAAAATATGATAGAGTTTACACACAATATTGATCACTACAGCACCTCGGCACCTGGCAGCCACTCCCACCTTCACACACAACATCTGGGCACTGGACCGTGGTCAGAAGCTGGTGCAATTCGTTCACTTTCAAAAGGAAAGCTGGGAAAGTCGACTTCAGAAAGGAATTCTTTTTTGTTGACCCCTCCACAAAAAGAGCGAAATGACCTGACTAATAGGGTTAAACATCCTTCTCCCGAGGCAGCAGCTGCCAGCCTGGGCCAGCCACAGCTCTGCTGAACACGCCTGCAGCTGCCAACTAACTCATGGGGAAGCAGAGCTAGAGAATAGCAGTGGTCGATAAATATAATTTCTTATTAGCAAAACACTAATCAATAATCTAAACCAATTTTTTTTCTTTCCTTCTATATTTCATGCCTATCTGTGGTGGGGAAAAGAGACAAATTACTACTCCACTGTCACTGGAGAACTGCTGCCACAAGGTTATGATGCAAGAAAATCAGAAGGGCCAAAGTCCAACTAGAACTTCAGCCGGCTACTGCCGTGAGAGGCAATCAAATATTTCTATAAAGACATTCTATTTATTTATTATATATTTTTATTATATATTTATAGCAACAAAAAGAGGAGTAAGGAGAATCTCCATCCCTTATTGGATGTGGGAGGAATCACAGTGACAAAGGATGAGGAAAAGGCAGGGGCTCAGGGAGAACTTTCTTGCTCTCCATAACTACCTGAAGGAGTTTGGAAGCAGGTGGGGGTCAGCCTCTTCTCCCAGGTGACAGGTCAAGAGGAGACAGCTTCAAGTTGCGCCAGGGGGCACTTATGTTGGATATTGGGAAGAATTTCTTGAAAGATGRGGTTGTCAAGTCCTGGCACAGGCTTCCCAGGGCAGTAGTGGAGTCCCTATCCCTTCAGGGATTTAAAAGTCATGCGTATGTGGCACCTGGGGACACGGGTTAGTGGTGGCCCTGGCAGTGCTGGGGGAACGGTTGGACTCGATGGTCTCAGAGGGCTTTTCCAACCTAAATGATTCTGTGATTAGCTGTTCTTTAATTACCCCCTGAATCTGGTAGTTGGTCAGAGTGCAGATGAAGCTCTTGATGCAGGTGACCTGACAACAGTTAATTGTAAACTTGATATAAACAACACTCATTGATGTGTTTTTCTTAAATAGGAATCATGAACTGATTTCTCATGTTGTGGTGTTTTTCCCTTTTGCCAGCTCATCATTCTGTCTCCCATAAAGGCTGAGATTTCAGATTCATGTGATTACTGAACCATTGCACCCTTCCCCTAAAAACATGTTTCTCAACCTAATATTTAGGAAGAAAAGTCTCACATGAAGAAAACCCAAAATCATTTTTTAATTGAGCTTCATATGTGCAATTCTGGGCTATTTACCATACAAAGCTGTTACTGACTGCTATCAGCAATGACTATCTTGATGTCATTCTTAAAAGTCCTTATTCTGAGACTTTGATTCTTTTTTATCATTATTCCAATGCAGAACAACTGCCATTTTCTTCTGAAATTGGCCACTTCAGCACAAACTGCTCCCTCTAGAAGATCGAGTGGAAGAGCTCAGTGTGTTTGGAGTATGTTGGCCTAAATCCAAATTCGTGAATCACCAATCAAAATTCTGGATGCAMCCAAATTCAAAAAAAAATAAAACAGTATAAACCCTGGGTTTTAAAGCCCTACCCTGGCCTTCAGTCAGTGCAGGAGGCTGAACAGGAGGGCTGAYGGCTGTGGGAGACGGGGCTGCACGGACACGGAGCATCACCAGAGCCCCGTGGCCGTGATAGATGGGCTGCAAAATTGTACCAAGAACAGTAAAAGRCATGAACTTTCTGATTAAAGATGAGGAAGTAGGTGATTAGCAATCTGCAGGGAACTCGAGGCTTGGCCACGGTCTGCTGATCTAAGAGACGTGGGCAGCGCTTGGCTGCAGCAGTCGAGGACCCAGCACGGCTCAGACCTTGTTCCAATACCAAAAGTCCTGATTACTGACGAGTTATTAGATATAGCCATCTCAAGGATTTAAAAAAAATACACCATTTGTATTCAAATATTTCATTTCCCAGGCYGCTTTCACTGCAGCAGCAATGTCACACATGCTTTCTCATGTAAATATTGCTTCAAAACAATCACATGATAATTATTCAGTCCAAACCAAACAACAACTACTAATTAAACTGAATAGAAAACAGTGCAGCAGAGAAAAGCCTGCAAAGGGCCTCGTGTCGTTCACAGCGATTCTAACCTAAAATAAATGCTGTGAACAGGAAGGTGCCATGTAAGGAACTCCACCTAACTTGTTGTGCTGTTATTTGCACAGTTTTAATAGGATTTTTCTATTAATCTGTGACAAACCATGAAATTTTATATTTTCACCATGACCAAGCCATGAAATTTGCCAACTTTGTCCATGATTTACACTGGGTCATAGCTATAAGGTCTGTTATGCTTTTTAACTAAATAACTACTGCAGCTTTCCCTTTGGACGGAATGAAGAATTTGCCTATAATTAAAGCAGGAATTGTTAACTGCTGGCAGTAAAAGTTTACAGCGTTGTTTGACAGTCACAAAGATAAGCCAGTAAAACCCTGGGATGCTGTGTCTACCTGCGCTTCCCAGCCCCCCCCAACAATAGGGTTCTATCTCTCAGCATCATGAAATCAATCTCAGATTAGGTAATGAAATATGCACCAGCCTTTTCCCAGAACCTTTGACAAATCACACACAATCCTAAATCTTCATAAATCACGATTAAAGACAAGTATATCATCACCAACGCATATATCTTTCCATGCCTGACCCAGAGACTAATGAGAAAAGGCCTAGACTATCTCATCTGATTAATTAATTCAAAATGTCTGCTGTTATTCAAATGTGAGGCTGGTATTATTTGAATAACACTTGACAGCAGTGCCTGAAGATATCATTTCTGATTTGTGAAGCTGCTGCTGCATAACTGATGATAGTTTATGAAAATGTTCCATCGAAGCTGCTTTTCTTGGCACAACTGTGAAAGATTTTCTGGAGAGAGGGTTTTGTGTCAGTAGTTGATGCTGCTAACACTGTCAAATATTTCCAAAATCTGTAACATCTTGGAAGCCCTTTTTTCCTGAAGCTTTGTTGAATATTAGTTTCCTCGTTCTCTGAGAAATAAGTATCTCAATATATATATATGTTTGCAGCAAAGCCAAAGGCAGCTGGATTTGACCCTTTATGTGCTGCCTGTTCCTCACTGGGTCTGGGAACAGAGTGTCTTCTCTCACAAGGAGAGGGCTCAGGGAAGGGCTCAGGAAGCCCAAGGAAGGGCTCAGGGAACCCACCTGCTCTGACACAGCTCTTTACATGCTATGTTCTCAGGGATTCTTAGGGATATTTTTTAAAGATGGGAAGTAGCAGTACTATAATTCCCTATTAAGATGTGCATGAGCATTAATTTTGAAGGACAAGACCAAGGCCTCGTCCAGAATTGGTTGGTGGGTGGCTGTGGCTGGTGAGGGCTGGTGCACCCAGAGCCCGTGGTGGGCATTGCCACACAGGTCCAGCCGTGCCAGATCAGTCCCATCTGCTCTGAGGTACTGATGGGCAAAGCCCAGGGCAGGAGCCATGAACCCTGCCTTCCTCCTACCCTGCAGTGGAGCCTGTCCTGGAACCGCCCCGGCTCAGCTAACATGGAAATCTCAGTTATTCAGATGGTCCCACTGGAGAGGCTGCTAGGGGCAAGTTTATTTMTTTTTCTCAAAATACTGGAGTCTCCTCTTTTTCTGGACTGCAGTGCCACTGAGCACTCGAATGCTGCAATGCCAGCACAGTACCTGCTCTGCCTAAACACCTACAAAGACATGAACTAGCAGATGCCGTTTCCAAAGGATCACTGAGAAGTCAAGGCTGGGACACCAATTGTGTCAGCAAAACCCAAAATCCACCACTGCAGGTGCTGAATTCAGGTCTCTGGACCCAGACCCAAGGGAAAGCAGACTCTTCATGCTCTGAGAAATGCACACAAACCAGCTTCCTCTGCCTCAAACCACTAACACATGCTCCAGTGAGGGTCCTGCTCTCAGGGGAATGACTTTGCTTCCTGGGGAGTTTGTTTCTAACAAAGCTCACAGCAGAGGCTCCGGGGGTTTTTCCTGAAGTATTCATGGACTGAAATGTGCTGAGATGCTTGTCCAGCACAAAAAGGGGAAAAGCTGGGTTAATGTACATGCAGAGCAGCTGCCCRCGCGGGCTGAGGTTTCCAGTGGTGCCGGAGGGCCTGATCCGGACCGGGGAGGAGCAGGTCACAGCACATCCCCAGGGAGGGCAAAGGTGCTCAGTACTTAATTTTATAGCACCTGTAATAAGCCGTGGGAGCAGCATTCTGCAGGTCACTGGGCCTTCGAGGCACTGTTATTAGGAACAATTTAAATTGCAACTCTGTAAAACCAATTTTTTAACAGAAATCTTCATTTTAAAATTTTCTTTTTCCAGGAGATAATAAAAATCATCATGTTATTCTAAATATACCATAGCACAAAATACCTACAACAYGTTACAACCAATTTTGTTTTATTAGTGGAATGTGAATGTGATGCCTGGCTCGTACCAGTGTTAAACTGGGCTGTTCTGAAGCCATGGAGCCACAAGCACTAAAGAAGAGGATGTAAAATGTATGGTCTAAACCGAATATAAATCAATCATTATGACAGAAGTAGCACTTATTTGAGAGTCAGAAGTGAACAAAATATTCTGTGTCAGCAAAATGTCTCCTGTCAAAACCTGCTCTTTAAAATTTCACTACAATGTGCTGAGACAAATGTCCTTTGCAACTCCGTGGAAGGAAGCATGTTCTAAATCTTCATAATTCAAACCTTCCCTGTTTTCAGGCAACAAAGCAAGCCCGAAAGGGTTCAGCATTCCTGCTGACGGGGTAAATGCCGCACCTCCAGCCCCGGCGAGCAGCAGCGCTGCTCCTGCTCACCCAGGACAGGCGGCACCTCCGACCCGCCCACCCAGGAACCGCGGGAAGGAGGCACCCACAGTGTTCCCTGTCCTGTGCATTCCTGAGGAGGCAACATTAAGCTCGTAGAGGTCAAAAGACCACCCAAACSACTTGGTGTGTTTATATGCAAATTACTTAGGACCATGGCCTGCATCTCTGGCCTGCGACCCGCRGTCGGTGGGACCTGCACCAGGGATCCCTCGTGCCTGGGGCTCCTCCAGCATCACACCAGCGACATCTCTTACCCCATCACARCACCTCTGCCAACCAATGTGCTGACGAGGTGCTGCTGCACCCCATCCTGCTCAGAGCTGCTCCTCCATGGGCCAGCTCTTGTCAGCAGTGCATCCCAGACACACTGCTTCCTTTCTGGTCACCCTGACTACAACCCTAGCAGGATCCCAGCTCCCTTCAGCCCTCTGCCCAGAACCTCCCATTCCCTCTCTCTATGCCATTTTAAGTAGACCATTTATCTTTGATTAAATTATAAATGTTTGAGCCCAGTTAAACCTTACAACTAAGCGATCTGGGATAATGCCGTCTTTTCTTCCTCCCCTTTATCCTTCCCAAACACATCACGCGTTCCTGAGGAGATCTGCGTTATGTCACTCGTCAGTATATAAAATAAAGGGCAGGCATCTAAATCAGATCTCCATTCTTCCTTACTTGGGATGACAGCACAAGCTGAACACTTTTGGTGGTTACACTGTTTCCCAATCTGCCACTACCTTAAGACACATAAAATACCAAATTTAAGACTTCAAAAGGGTAAGTGACTCCATTTATGTCATCATACTCAGGAAAAAGCAACATTTTCCAATTTGAAAATACTGGGGGAATGTGCAGTGGTCTGTGAGATGTCCCACACTGCTGGGAAAGCGCAAATGTAACAAAGGTTTCATGCTACCCGTTCAAAAGAAGAACCACAATTTTTTTTCAATTGTACATTTTAAATTGGACATAATCTGCCAGAGTCTCTAAACCAGCAGAATTAAAGGTCTGGAATCCACTGCAGCTTCTAGAAAATCAAACCCCAAACCAGTGGAGAGGACAAAGGCAAAGCAACGGCTGTTGGTAACAACCTCTTCCAACTCGAGAGTCTATTTTTGCAACTGTAGACATTAAAAAACCTGTTTGAAGATTAAAAATGCATAAAACTCGCAATTGACATTTATTTCCTGGAAAACAATCTATTTTTTCAGAGATGGTTTTTCCAGAAGATGATAAACTCCTTCTCCTTATGTTGTGCCTTAAGACATCATGTGCTTTTATCCTTTAGCAAAATATGAACCAGCTCCGAGGCTGACAATGCCAAGAACCATGACAAAATGGATTATTAATGAGAAACTGATCTCCAGAACTCTATTAATTTATGTCTTCCTGTCGGATCCCAAAGATGTATCAGCCCTCTCACTCAGAGAAAAAAATGCCAACATTGTACTTTGTTTTAAAGTTCTGCTTAGATGAAGAATTCATTATCCAAAGCACTGTTGTGTTATTTYAGGCTCCTTGTAGAATAAAGATTCTTTATCAAATAGCTTAAAAAGCCACTGACAAGTGTGAGGATCTTGTAAAATATATTTACATCAACAATTCAATGAGGAATCTTGGATTTTTAACCTTTTTTTTTTTCTTTCCTCGGCAACACTCCTCACCTCGTTCTGACCCCTTGGCACTTTGGAAATGGAGACCATGAAATTCCATCTGTAAAACCTCAGAAAAACTAACACAATGGTGAGCTTTTAAAATTCTTAATTGTACCAATTATTCCACTGAATATAACGATCTCRCATGTAAACAGAAGAAATCCGATTTCTTCATTGAGCACAAATAGCAAACAGACAGAAAATATCCTTTTAAGCCTCCATGAAAAAATCTATCTAATCTGTGCTTATCATAATATTTATGAAATAAAAAACAGAGAGAAAAAATTGCTGTAATGTACTCTGAATGACCTCTGCTTGCGCGAGAGAATGAAAACAGCCTTTTGCTTTTCAATCCCCATCAAAGTGGAGTTAAAGGAGGGACAGCATTCCCTTGCTCAMTGCCATTAATCATTGCTTTCTTCAAGCAAGTGCGTATTAATTTCTGTCATCCCAAACATCATCGAGTATTGTTACAGCACCGTTCACTCCTCATTCAACACCAGTTGTTACCAGTTTCCCTACACTGAGCAGAGACAGGGTGAATCGTGTGGATTTCAGTGTTGGAGGCCTTTATCCCTGGGGTGCTGACACCAATTAAGCCATTTCAAGAAGAAATGAGAACAGGCGCAGCCCTTCGCGGTAACAAGAGCTCGCACCCAGCCCTGGCCGGGTGCCACCGCCGCGGCCGCGCTCACGCGGCTTCGCACCCGGCCCCGCATGGGGCCACAGCCCCCGCACGCAACCCGGGGCACAGCATCCCACCCGCGCCCTCCCGACAGCTGCCCGGACACCGGGAGGCTTTAGGAGGAGACCAAAAGGCCAACCTGGGCTTTTCCGTGCATGGGATTTTGCAATCCATGAATGTCGCCGCTGGGCTGAGAGAGCTGACACGGGAGCAGGGGGACGAGCTCCCGTTCCTTTGCTTAATTCCAGCATTAGACAAACACATAGCACAAATTACAGTGATTTTACCATTGCAATGTAACAAATATCCTAAATATGAAAATTAACTGAATCTGCCTGAATTATAATGTTGTTCCAACTGACCAGCATTCTACACTGCCAGCCTGGCATCCACTTTCGTTTGGGAGTCTCCAGRAACTAAAAAATCCCACATTTCAAAAAAGGTACCTCAAAGCCTTAAAATCAACACACTTAATGAGTTTAATTAATACCATTTGTACCTTGCTAAAGTGTGTGTAAGGATTTATCAAACTCTCTGGCAATACTGTTGATTTTTTCTGACCGCTTTAGACCCAATCATTCTCCTTGTTTCAGACATTTACATCTGCTTTTAAGTTTTTATGGTTGCCTGTTGGCAGGCAGCAAAGTGGAGCTGTCGATGCTGCTGCAGAATAATGCAAGGTTTGTTATGAATTAAATATTAGAAACCTTAACGCAGCGGCCAATAAGAATTATTTGCCTTATTAAAGCAGCAGAAGACGCTGATTAAATTTTCATTGCATTGCAGTCTTTTTCCCATTTCTGCTTTCAATTCATCATTCTAATGTATGAAAGGCTTGCCGAATAATGGCATGGGGACTTAATTTCTGGAATGCAAATATGGCAAAGAAAATACCATAAATACCCTCCCAGAAAACATTAAACAGTCAGTTCTAATTAAGTGAATACTAACTAAGTAAATATTCTCTTAAAGGGAAAAAAAATCAAGATATCAAGAATTCCAAGAAGGAAAGCTCTAGAAATAAAGGCACACAAAAATTGTAGGGAGCTCTGACTATCTGGATTTCACAGGAGGAAACTCAGTATGGTTAAACAATTGAGTTTCCAGATACTCCAAGAAATTTCAGTATTTATGCGTAAGTATCAGAAGACGCAGCCGTGTTTTGATTAACTGCGACTGTAGTCGTGAGGTGCTGTGAGTAAATCCACTCTGGTGCGTGCCAGCTGTAGCGAGGCTGCTCCAAGTCAGGTGATCCAGATGTGTTAGTTTTATAAAGCAACACATTGCAATAGTGCTCTGTTTACTGGTCTGGCACCCTGCAAAAACAAAATTCCTTTAGGGGGAAGAAAACTCTCATGACAGAGAAATGGTGGCACAGGTACTTGGGAGCGCGGCTGGGCGGGAGCAGCAGTTGGCATTCGCATGTCGGCACCRCACACAACTACAGGGAAAATGGTCACACAAAATCTTGCATCCGCGTGTCCTATCCTGAAGGTTGTTCACGTTTCTGCCTTAATGTGCATCAGGAAGAAAATGAACTTCAAGTATCCATTTCCCCTAGAGAAAATCTCTTCCCTGAAACTCTGCAACTAATGAAATGGGGATCTATA
>JACAXG010000076.1:748945-786445 GCA_018881555.1 Amblyornis subalaris
GGGCTCCCCACGCCGGGCACTGCCCGGGAGCCGCCAGCCCGACGGCGCCCGCGCGCCGCTATCGGCTCCTCGCAGCTGATCACTGGGGGCCACTTTAACAACAAAGAACCTAAAGTCAATTGTTTCTCCAGTGAATGGGCGTCTGTTCTCAGCATATATTTACCCAGGCGTTCAGGGCAGATTTTTACCATTAAATTGGAGGCTGTAGAACATGGTTGTTGTACAAATATTTACATTAGTGCTGACCACAGCCTTATTGCGGCACTCGGAGATAACAATATTCCCAGCTCCGTCACCTCGGTTCGGAGGCCCGAGTCTCGCTCTCGGCCACAAAGCCAGAGCGCTGCTCGCCCTGCCCGCACGCATGGAGCAATAAGCTAATTCCATTGGACACGGGCGGCCGGTGCACGGCGTTTTCATCAGGCCCCACCGTGCCACAGTTTTAGGGTGGGAAAACAAATGTCCATTTTTTGTTTCATGGAAAACAGGACGCAGACTGTGTGTTATTTCGGGTCACCTTTCAAGCAGGCAGCTTGCTCAGCAAGTGTTCCCAGCCCATTAAATATGACGAAACTAAATAAGAACTCAAGTCTGGAGCCCCACGAAACGCAGCCGTGCGGTTCAGCACCGATGACATCACGCCGTTACACAGCGAGATGATATCGCTTGCGCCTCTCCAAAATATTAGAGATTTAAAAGTTACATAACAATCTTGGTGATTAAAGAGCAGCTGTTATGATAATCAGTCAGTAAAAGGAAATGGATTTGTTTAGTGTTAGCAACTACAATATTATTAGACTCTGGGTATATTGAAAGGAAGAAATATTTCCTTTATTGAACACAAAACACCATAAATTTAGGTAAACCGAAATTAGTTCATGTAATACACTGACATCCAAGAATTTATGTATAAAGAGTCTATCATTTAATTTTCAGACATTCAATTTCTATACTTGGTCACAGTCAAAAGGTCAAGAACCAACAAGTCAATAAGTTCCCAAGCTCCATATCGATATCACGTCACTGCCCTAACAAGTGGAGGGGAAGCAAGAAATAAATCACAAAAAAAATCCTCAACTGCCTATGGAGGGCAAATCTCCCCCAGCGTCCCACGCCAGCACTGGGTGCCCAGAGTGGTGAAACCTCCTCAGCCCCGTGGCACTGGAGTCGGTGGCACCGGCAGCACCTGGCAGGGCTGTGGTGCCCACACCCCAGCGCCCGCTCTGCCGTCCTCYGGCTTCCTTTCCCCTCTTCACCCAGTGCAACAAAGGAAAGAAATATGAGGTAGGAAAACTGATAGTTCCCACTCTATTTGAATAACAAGTGAAATCCTAAAAATCCCTCCACTGCATGTTATTACCAAGTGTATCTCCAGGTTTTATAGTGACAGGACTGTGCTATAATTTCTGAGAAAACCTCGGCATAAAGCTCCATAAACCCAACCACTCCTGTAATGTATCACCTTATCTAGTGCACAATCATTTCCACAACTTTTCATGTTAGTATAATTTGTTCAAAAATGGTAATAAATACATCCTTGAAGTCAAATAAGAATCATTGCACAATCTACTGTAACTTGTTCTTACTAGTGACAGTCAATCACGCTACCAAGATCTCGCATGAAAGAAAGCAAACATTTGGGTGTTCTGTAATTACAAACCCCACTAAAAGCACACTTCCTTCTTTAATCAACAAATATATGAAAGTGTGCTTGACACAGCCTTTCGAGTGTGCCACCCTGCCTCGAACAGCTACCGCGCCAGGAGAGCACCGGTCCCCGGCGACGGGAGCAAACCGTCTCTTTCTGTACTGAGCAAACGAACCACCAAGGCAGGAAACCCTGATACCCTCTAAGCAGAGGTCTAACCATGGATTAAAAAAGCACTTCTGATTAAAGCCAAGAAAAGAAGAAGTCTAAGGAAAGCTTAATTTCTACATCTCCAGGAGGTAAGACTAGGCTGCGGCTGAAGTGGAATGAAGTGGATACCGTAAACAGTGTTGATAGTTTACCTCTTACATAACAATTTAAATTAGACCCAATACTTGATAAAAATATTCCTTTTTAACACACAGCACCAACTCAACAAAACCTTAACAAAAAATCAATGGATAACATTCCTATTTTAAAGATAGGAGAAGCTCTTGCATTCACTTCCATGAGGCAGCGGCCGAGCTCCGGGTCTGCCCTACCGAGGTCACCACATCGCTCTTCAGTGGAGGGGGAGGAAGGTTTCTTTCCCAGTCAGCAGCAGCACCAGGACTCAAAACAGCACTGCCAGGATTTCCTCTCCAGCACCGTCTTCTCCTGAAACAATGCCATCAGGGATCTACTGGTACTGGGAAAGTTAAGGTCGGCCTCAGAACATTTTCATTACTTAGTTCTTTTGTTCAACAATCTGAAACCCAAAATGAGCAGCTGGAGCCCAGCGACGCTTCCTTTCGCTGCCTGTGAGAACTGACTTTGCAGCGTCGGCTGATGTTTTGTTCCTTCCAGTATCAAAAAGGTTCACTATGACAACTGAAGTTTTGGGTTATAAATTCCTGATGGGATTCTTTGGGCTGAGCTCTGGGGAACTGTGGGCGACCAGGGACATCACGCTTCCCATGAAAACTGCACCGGGGCCCCTTTGTTGAGGGCGAGCAGGGCGGGCGGGCGCCGAGGGCAGGGCACGGCGGGCAGGGACCCGCAGCGCACGTGCCAGTTGTCCTGCGCTGACGTGGAAACCCCTGTGGCTCCGGGGAAACCGCCGTGGTTTGTGTCTCATGTGGTTCATGTTAAAAATTTCCCAACAGTGATAGACTTCAGCTGCCAGGATCAGGGAGAGCATGTGCATCCAGCATGAACAGCCCCCGCACGCAGCTCTGGGCCATTTTTTTTATCCTTTTTCCTTTCTTTTAAATAACTATTGGGGCTCATAACAAGCACTGTCACTCCAGCACTGCTCCCCTGATTGACTTTGCAACAATGATCTGTGGAGGAGATGGGCACTCAAACAGCCAACATTCTGCTGCACTCAGGCAAAGAGGACTAGAGAGGCTTGGGTTGGTTTTGCTTTGGGTTTATCTTTTGCTAAATTTTTGTTCAATTTCCAGAATCACTTCTCTGATTTTTTTTAAACAGTATTGTGAAAAGAAAACTAATTACAAAACTCTAGTAAAGCAACTCAGAGGCTGAATGAAAACCACACACACAAAAAAACTCCAAACCTCAGAAAACAGAGGAAAATTCGAACTAGAGCAGAACCTCTCATCTTTGAGCCATCCTGGAGCATCCTGCTACAGAAGAGGTCTCACCACAGTGATCTTACATATCATATATGCTCTAATAAATAGGTTCAATGAGTTGAGTTAAGGGCAGAGTTTAACTATTAACTCCAAATTCCCTCACTCTTATGGCTGTAAGTCAATCCCTTAATGTTACTTTAACACAATTTCTGACAGCTGAATAAAATCTATGGTCAATATTACACCCCTTCCTTCCCAAACGAAGGAAGATACACGTGTGATTTGCATCCAAAATGGTGGGAAACGCCGTGGGTGAGTGGGGGTGACAAATGTCCACAGCCCCATTGGCCAGGAATCCAAGCATTCCATTTGCCTTCAGCTGGTTGGGCCCTCATACCAATCCCCAAACCAGCAGAACTGGCAAAACTACCTCCACACAGGTACAGTTCTCAGCACAGGAGCCGTGAGCAGGCAGAGAGGTTGGAATACAAAGCTGTAAGATATATCTAAAATAATCCCACAAAAATCAGATGACACAAAGAATTCTAATACTTTCCTTTTGTTAAGATACAGTAACTGAGAATACAATGAAATTCTTCATGTTCAGTATCTCCCATTAGATCAATTAATATTCAGAGAAAGGCTTTAACATGAAGTTTAAATAATCATAGAAAGAGAAAAAGAACCACCAATGTTCTAGAAGCTTCTCTAGACCTTTCAATCAATTTTATTTATATGCAAAACCAAGAGAAACTCAGAAAAAACAAAGCTCCTCCTGATGCTAAAGCTCTCAATTTACTGACAGGCAAATGGCTTCATGCTGCCACTTAATCTCATTTCTTGCATAATGCCCTCTAATTAGCATATCAAAGTGAATTAATACTTCTAGGGCATTAGCAATGGGAAAATCTGCTCCAGGCTTCACAATAGCAGTTAAGCAAGAGCCAAGAAATCCTCAAAAACACCACAAACCACTTTGCATTGCAAAACTGTTCAATTTATTTATCCTCTCTCTCTAAACACTTTTACCGCACACTGTTTTACTACTGTTCACCAAACAAAATGATAATTGCCAAAGTTACCAGCATCTGTAATGCCTGTTTAGAATCTTAATTTAGATTGTGTACTTGAAGCTCTCTCGATGCTTCCATTGACCCCATCATACACCACAGGACATACTGGAAAACTGTTTTTCTCTTAAAAATGCTGTCAGGATACTATTATTAAATAACCTTTTCCACTTACAATAAATGATTAAAAATTAAATAATCTATGACAAAGCCACCTGCTGGACAATGAGGAATGAGAGATTGGCTTTAAATGTTGATGCATGCCTKAAGTATAGCAAAAGGGTTTGACCTGTAAACACACAACACAAACCCACCCCCCTTCCAGGTGATGGATTTGTACTACACAGGATATTCAGTGATTCACATTGTTACGGTCCCTATGGCTGTGCAACACGCATTGAACTGATCATTAACAAAAGAACTGAAACACCTAAAACAGTATAAAATTGAAGTAAGTGCAAAATTATTTTTACTATATGCTTTTATGCAAAACATGCTATTTTTATCCAATTCCTAATGCAATAAACATGTTTGAGCTGTTACAATCAGAGATCAGAGCTCCTCTTCTTTAAATAATGTTTTCAGAATTTACGTTCAATCACAGGTCAGTTTGCAAAATATAAATTATAATTGATAAACAAGGTCTAAAAACCCCTGAAACTTCATCACCTTAGGGCTCCGCATCAGTCTTTAAAAACAGAAAAAGAACATTGAGGGGAAAAAAAAAACCAAACACCCAAACCCTACGTCCCAACACCAGCACTCCCACCCTACGCCCAGGAAGGGCCTGGAGCACCAATGGAAGGCCAGTAACAAAGAGTAGAAGAAAATGACGGGGGTCAGTGGGGTTTTCTGCATTTCTGTTTGCAACATGAAGGGGGGGAAAAAAGTATGGTAATAACAAAATAAATTATGCTGGATATTTATCTGGTACTTCGAGCCTCCCTAAAGAAGGTGCATTACTGAAAAACACATAGTGTTCAAGGACCAGGCTGCATTGCCTTTCCTATTTAATTCCCTGCTTCCTCCCCCAGTCCCAGCAGCACGATGGAGGAGCTCTAATGTCCAGCTGAGCTGCACAATTCATCTGTTTGGCTGATGAACTACTCCAACTCTATAAAAGCATGAACTGTAAGAGCTGACAGAAACTTTAATAATTTATATTAAATATTGATGTGAATTATTTACTCCATTCACACTTAAAGCCAGGAATTGCCTACCAGAGAAAAGCAAACGTGACAAAAGGTCAACACGCTGGTGAGAAAAGGCAGGCGGTGTCAGGCATGTGTTATCTGAACCATGCTGATCACCTTGATAAGCGAAGAGCATTAAACATGACTGCTGAGCAAACAAACAAAGCATTCTTCTCAGGGTGTCAATCCCGGCACTCCGACAGCTCCAGCTAATTCCAGCGCGACGCCGGGACGCGCAACTCCGCTCGGGGCTCCGCTGGTTTGGGCTCGCTCGCGCACGGATTCACATTCATTCCTGCTGTTCATAAAAATATTCATCGAACCATCATGTGCACGATGTGCAAGGAATTGAAAAACAGCCTAAAATCTGAGGACGGATCCAAACCGGACTGCCACGCGCTCCGCTCTGTAATTCTTAATACAGCCTTCATCCGGATTTAAATATTGCGTTACATTTGTAACAATTTAGAATGTCTAATTCTGCTTATATTTGTCTACGGTAGACTGCAAATATCATTATATTAATGTTTCACACAAATCAACGTTTAAATTGAAAAAAGACAGCATAATATCCATATCATACAACTTTTCCATTGAAAGCTGCAGGAACAGAGCTTGATAAATGTGTTAAATCCTGTAAAAAAAAAAAAAAAGGACTGTTTTGCATTCCCTACATGCCATGATAATAATTTATCTCTGAATGCAAAAATTCCTTAACTTACAACAAGAATCCTAAAATACACCACACGGTAACTGCTATAATTTGGTATTTTCAGATAAGCAAGCAAATGTGTCGAATTCAAAAATAAATGGAAGGACATGAAAGACAGCTATAAAATAAAATAAAATAAATCCCTGCTCCTGGTTAAATTAGTATTGACAAGTAGGGCCAAATTTATCCTCTACGGAGGGGAAAAAAAAAATCTCTGGAACAACTAATCCCAATACTCAAGGTGAAGATGGGTATTTAAATGCAGCAAGGAGCACCAGCAATGGGGAGTGCTGAAGGTAGGTGCAGTCTCAGGTTCTGTGAGACAAAATACCACGAATTTACCTAATGCCCGTAATCACCAAATTGCCATTTTCTCAACCAGAGAAGTGCCCTGGTAGAAATCCACAAAAGAACCAGGCTGCTGATAATGAATGTGTTGGAAACAGATGACCAAATGACAATCAAGACACTTTATTCAATTTATTTTTTCCTAGTAGGACATTTATGAAGAAAAGCAATGTCATTGCCATAAGGACAGTGCAAACGACCAAACGTTCTGCTGCACGGCATCATTTGTAATACATCTGCTGGCAATTAAAAAAAAACATTCAAAAGTACAACCACTGGGTCGGTGACAAACCTTGGTACTGAAGCATGAGATGGGAAACAAAAGCTAAACAATTTAAGCTGAGCTGGCCGCAGATAAACACACAGCACTGACTTCTTCAGGTAGTCAGGGAACAGCCAAATATGTATATAGCAGCTTGAAAAAAACACCAGGACTGCACATAAATATTTTAAACAGCTAAAGTGAGTAACAATAACATCAAAGCTGATATTTAGAATATAGCSAACATACACACAACACAGAGATATATACGAATGCTATCAGTGCCATTTCATTGTTCCATACGAATCCTCTCACGTTCTGCCACGATTGCAGGTTATAGTGTATTATTGAGAGTTGTTGGCACTAAACGATAGTTTACAAACACTGAAAAGTTGAAATTTGTGCAGTGCAAGGGCAGAGTGCTGTGACTGGATTTTTACATCCCCACAGTGCTGACAGGGGTTAACATTTTCCAACTCTGCCAGAGCCACGCAAAGCCAGTGCTGCTCCAAGGAGTCCCCTCGCCGCGGGTTACAGACTCTGCAGCATATTGACAAGGGGCGTTCCTGAGGAGTTGGGCCATGTCATCAATAAGGAGCTTTGCAGCGAGGCAGGGCCCGATGCAGCCCTTTAATCACAGGGACGGCAGCGCACGGCTATTTACAGTTGTAGCAATAAAAATAAAGGTAGCTTACAGGGGAACAGCGAGGAATTAACCCCGTGGATAACGCACGATTTGTCTGGTTTTCAGAGCTTTTTTATTCATTCTTTAAAACAAAAATCTATGCAAGGGGAGAACATTCTTAATGAACATTTTCATCCTCTCTCTTTAGACATAAAAAATAGTTGCAGCAGCCCAAGCAGCCGAGCAGGCCTTTCGCTTCCCCTGCGGACACCTCCTGCAGTCGAGAAGTTCATTAAGTTTTATGATCTTCCCAAGTCAGTCCTGCTTATAAGCCTCACAAAGGCCACAAATCTGGCAAACCATCATGTATGCCATTAGGCTTTACTAGGAAATGAATGCTATTTAGGGGTGGTGGTGACAGTAAATTCGGGGTTGGTTGGCAGCTATCATTGTTGCTGCTGGACTTAGGGAAATAAATAAATAACTGTATATGTGTACACAGTTACGCACATGAATTCAGGCATTTTTATAAATGTGTGATCCTATCTCCACAAATGATTTTTAAAGACAAAAACCCAAATCATCTATCAACACAATCCAGAACCTAATAATATGTTGTTCCATTGGGAAATAATTGCAATTCCCTAAAACATTTTAAGACTACAAGAATTAATATATTTTCACTTCTTTCTCCATAAGAATAACCAGGACCTCGGGTAGAGCAACATCCTAAGGGAAGCTTAATAAAATCACCAATCTGAAGGCGTTTTAGTCGGTAAAAGAGAGCTTTTAAAAAAAACAAACAATGGTGCAGATCAGTTTTTGATTTCTCCTGGCAGGACACATGGAAATGGACTGTGACACAGGTATGCAACAGATGTGAGCGTGCGCTGCAAAGGCAACTTCACTGCTTACACCTAGGAGAACGGGTAAAGCACAACCAAATGGAATCACCAGGTCATCACTTATCTTCCTATTTTATTGGAGAGGCTTCAGTAGAATTTTGGTATAATTTTTCTCTGAACTAATTAAAGCCAGAGGTGGCACTTTCTTTATGAACACCGTGCTACCTTGTGGTTGCCTCTCAGAATACACATGGCTATTAATAGCTATGAAGCACTTAAATGTATTATGCAGCACTTTTGAAAATGTTAAAATGTTAAAAAAGAAATGTCAGGCTAAATTCAGTAACTCAGTGATTTGCTTTGTACATGGTAAATACCTCACAGGGAGAAAAAATAAAAATCTTCAGCTCCTGACCCTGTGTGAGGCTTTCAGAAATGAGATGCATCCATTAACCCTTGCTGGGAAGTGACAGAGTGGCTCCATGTAAACTGAGGATTCCTCCTCCTGCTCCCTCCCGACCAGTCTCACAAAGTCCTCGCTGACTGTACTGAAAACTACTAAAATGTAAATAAATACATAATTCAATAYAAAAAATACTTAAATATCGCATGACTTGCTTCTGAACAGACATGACTGCAATTCCATTTTCTGCTAAGCTCCAGCCTCGCTCCTCACCTCTCGGAAGAAGGCAGTGATAAAGCCATCATGGCAATTCCCACACCCAAGTAAACTTTGCTTCTGATCAGGAAGAATTAAGCGGCGGCACACGACCCCATTGGAGGCAGGTTTAAGCACTTGGACCACAAGACAATGCAGAGTCCTAGGGGGAGAGGGGACACCTCTGCTTTAAGTGCATCTCAGACCCTTCCTTGCCCTTCCAGTTTAGAATTGTTTGAGCCGTTCCCTACGAGAACAGAWTGCAGAAAACAGGCTACAATTTATTTTCACGTTTTTCTTTGCTTTAGCGCACTAACTAAAGCCTGCACAGACATTTCACCTCAACTGGGAGATCCTGAGTGAAGGTTCCCCTTTGGGAAGCGTTTTTGGTGGAGGTGTGGATTCCTCTCCATCAATCACCCGGAGCATTAATCGTGTCCCTCCCGTGCTGCCGGGCTGGCAGGAGCTCGCCTTTGGGCAGGCASACGCCTTCACTCTTTGTTGGTTCTCAGCGATCTCACAAAAGAGAGATAACTTGCAAACTTGGCTCGACTTCTTGCAGCACAAAGGCAGGATCCCAGCTTACAGGTTATCACTGAAACACCCCGAAAGGTTTCAGACCACAGAGTCTCTTGGCAGGTTCCCTCTCACCTGCGAGACGGCGGCGGCCTCACAAACACCCTGTGCCAGTAATCCCACTGCTGAAAGGACGCGGGTTTTCTTCGCAGCTCACCTCTGACATGTGGCTGACTACACTTGCCTTTCAAACACTGAGGCTAAGCCCTCTGCAAATAAAGTGACCGCGGGACCTACGCCTGCCTCTGTAATTGAAATGTGCCTCCTGCAAATGTCTGAACACCGAGGGCGGGTTGCTTTCTGGCTCCGGAGCAGGACGGGCAAAGAAGTTTAGGGAAAGACAGGAAACAAACACAAGCCAAAGAAGGACGGAAAGGGGTTACGAGCCGACCGAGGCGGAACATAGGTAGGTGGGAAGGGAGGGCAGTAAGGGGATCATTCCCCTTATCCCGGGTAATATAATGCAACATAAAGCAGAATCAATCTTAATATTCACAACACAGTCAATACCCTAGTGCTTAGCTGTCAGCAGGAACTGAAGTGGATCCCCGGTAGCAAAGAAACCCTTGGACGTAAAGCACCATAATTCACAGAGAACCGCTCACTCCGGGCTCCACAGCTCAGATTTGCAATGATTTCACGTTGGGTTGTTTTCGTCTAGTTTTATTTTTTCAGTGTGGAATTAAGCAGAATGTTATTGAGTATCACACAGAGCTAAAAAGCCAGGCAATGGCTTTAGCTGTATGTGAATAAATGGCTATTTATTTTTAAAACCAGATCATAATAAATGTTTTTGTTATTGTTAACTGTTCCTACCATTGTTAAATGTTATTATTCTCATTAAATGTTGTTCTCACTAAATGCCCTTATTCTCATAATACGAAGCAGAACACTTTGCAAATTTTCTTCTTTAAAAAAAATAATTTTCTATAAATTCAGTGATGTGAGAAAATTGCAAAACGTCCCCTAAAATGCCCCCAAGAAAAGCACGGAGTTTATTCCTGTCGCGTTAATGTGGACGAAAAAAAATTTTGTACTGTTTAGAGGATTTTTGCGAATTTCAGCATTTAAAAGCCCAGCGCCCGGSAGGCGCCGGAGCTGCGCCGGGCACAGGAGCGGGATCGCGGCGCCCACGGCGGGGCCGCCGCGGGCTCGGCTCGGCGCCCCCGCCCCGCACGAAGCTCACGGTCCGGTGCCGGGGTTAACGCCCSCGGTCACACCGCGCCGGGAAGTCTTTCACACACCGTCTGACGGTAAYGCGGCAGCGCGGACGCTCCGGGGCCGCGAGGGGGGACCCCGCGCCATTTCGCGGCGCTCCCGCCGCCTCCAGAGCCGCCGGGTGCCCGCGGGCCCGCGGGGCTCCCCCGGCCTGGCCCGGCGCGGCCCGGCCCCCGCCCCCGGCGGCGGCTCGAGGGCGCCCGGGCCCGGCGCGGCGCGGCGGGAGCGCTAAGATGGCTGCGGCGGCGGCGGCGGCGCGGGCGGCCCGTACCTGTTTTCTCCTTGATCTCGCAGAGGACGCTGAACAGGGCGGGTTTCATCCTGTGGCAGTTCAGGGCGTGTTTCCTGCAAGAGAGCACAGGACAAGCGGTTAGCGCCGGGCTCCGGCAACATGGCGCCTTCCCCAGCCCCGCGCCGGGGCCGCTCGCCCCCCGGCCGGGGGTCCCGGGGCCGAGGGCAGCGAGGGCCGGCCGGAACCTCCCTCATCCCGCTGCACTCAGATACCGAATTATCGTTGTGCAAACACCACCCGAACGAGGGGGAGAAACCACCCCCCCTTGTCCCCGTCCTGCGATACTAGAACTGATTTATTAAGGAGATTGGGGCGGGGGGGGGGGAGGTGTACAGACTTAACATTGTTTTTGTATTTATTGTGATTTAATACAGCCAGGGTTTAGTTTGGGTTTTATTCACACACACACACCCTCTCCTGCAGCAATATCTGGTCAGACTTATAATTCATCTGCTGCCACTTTGAGACAAGAAAAGAAAGAAAGAGACGAAGTTGTACTTTGAGGGATAGCCGGACAGACAGACGGATGGACGGCGGCGCAAAGGCCGGTGTCCACCGGACAGCGTCCAGCGGGAACGGGCAGGGATCAGCCACAGCCTCCCGCGCACCACAGCGACAGCAGAACCAGCGCATATTTCTACATTTATTATATCTATTTTTTTTTAAGGCAGGAAATCATTAAACAGTAACTTGGCTCTGCCTTGGCTGCTGGTTATTTCTCTTATGGCCCCAAGAAGTTGCTCTTAATTATGAGACTCCGGGTCTCTGCAGAGGAGCAGGAAGGAGAGAAACAAAAACCACACACACACACCAAAAATAATTTWAAAAAAAAGAATAATAACAATAATTTTTAAAAAGGACAAGGTTTAATTAGACGAAACCAACTTTGCTTGTGCCTCATCCAGGCTTTGGTCAGTGATGGTCATGATCTGATGGAGGATGTCGCCGATGTCCTGCTTCCTGCCGTCGCCGTCAGCCCCTTCGTGTCCGTGGGGAGGCGGCAGGGCCATGCCCCCCTGCACCGAGTGCCCGGCCAGGTTCACGCCGGCCAGAGTCTGCAGCATCCTGGACTGATCGTCCATGGCTCCGGGCCGGGCCGCGCTCCGGGCGGTCACGGCAGCGCCTGCCGCGCTCAGTCCCAGTGCCGCGCTCCTGACCGCGCTCTGCACACACACCACAAAAAAGGGGGRAAAAAAAAAAAAGCCAAACAAAACAATAACAAAAAAGGTAGTATTTGTGTTTTGACCGGATCTCAGCTGTTTATTCCACTCTCTTCTCCTTCCCAGGGCAGTAAATCACTCTCTTCTTTAGTTACAATCTTCTTTCATCATCATCATATTGGTGCCTCGGATAAATGAGCTGAGCAGATTTCTGTGAGGTTTTCCAGGTACAATCTTCCTCCAAAGCTTTTTTTTTTCCTTTTTTATTTTTATTGTTGCTTTTTATGTCTTTCCCCACTTGTCCAAAAATCTTCTTTGCAAAAAGGCAAAATTAAAAAAAAAAAATTAAATACAAAATCAAAAAAACTCGCTTTCAAATCCTTCAGAAGTTGGGAGGGTGCAAACAGCAAAAACCACAACAAACCAGCGAACACCCCCACCCCCAAATTGCAACATAAAAAAGCCAAGAAAACACAATCACAGAGGGAAAAAAAAATTAATCGCCCTCCCCCCCAAATAACAAACGATCCCAAGTCTGTGCACGGGGGTGAGACAGCAGCAATCAAAAGTTTGAACTTGTGCAAAGAAAAGAGCGGAAATAACGGGGAAAGAACTGTAAAAAAATTAATTACACACTCTCTGCAAAGCAATGTGCAAAAATATCGGCCCGCCGGAATTTATGAGCCCCGCGCCCGGTGCCCGCGCGTGTTTTATGTTGTTTGATGGCCGCTCCGGTGAGGGATTGACAGGCTGCCAACGCCACTCACTCACCGCAGACGTGTCACCCTGTGAAGGAGGCGAGCCGCGCGCGAGAGGGAGCGGAGCGCCAGCCCCGCCCCGCCCGCCTGCCGGCCCCGCCCCGCTCCGGCCCGGCCCCGCCCCGCCGGGCTGCTCCCGCCGCCCCGCCCCGCCCGGGGCCCCGCCCGCCCCGGTCCGCGCGCGCGGCCCTCCCGCCGGGCCCAGCGGCGCCCGCGCTCCCGGGGCGGGGCGGGGGACGGTGGCCTCGTRCGGGAGCGACGGGCGCGGGGACCAATCGGTGAGCGGGGGCGGGCGCTGGCGGCGGCGCTGACCAGTCAGCATGCGCAGGGAGGTTCCGTGCCCGCCTGCCCCCGCTCGGGCCCCGCCCCCCGGCCGAGGAACTTGTGATTGGGCCATTCGAACGGTCACGTGCGCGGGGCGAGCGGCCCAGGCTCCGCCCCCGTTGCCGTGGTGACGGCGGGCTGGGGCCGCGCGGGTCCCGCCGGGCCGGGCCCGCTGTCCCSCGGAACCTCCGGGGCCGGCGGGAGCTCGAGCTTGCCCAGGGGCCGGGAGCCTCGGCCGTGAGATGGAGCCCAGGCTCATGATGGAGGGCCCCGGGCCGGTGCCCTGAGCGCGTCCCCGCAGAGAAGCCCCGGGACAGGGCAGGAGCCTTTGGCACAGCCGGCCTTGCGCAGGCCGTGTGTTACAGGGGCTAATTTCAAATTATCTTTTTGCAAATCTGCACAGACCCCCGGAAATGGAAAAAGAAAAAAGCACAGGCACCAAGGGTAATTACGACTTCATTCTCTTAGGGCGTTATCTGTAGATCGTTGCCACCCCCCAAATTGTCCTCATGTGGGACACCCGCCACCATGCACTACAGCTTCCTTTAATTCTGATGCATTTTGTTCACACTTTGGGCGGTGCGTAACACAACTGTCACCACAGAGACCTCTCGAAGAAGGAAAACCACCTGTAGGTGTGATGAAGGGTCACAGTGGCAATAAAATKATCCTTTATTTTCTGTATGTGCTCTGTCTGTGATGGACAGTCTCAGTGGAGTCATGTCCAAACTCAGCCCTCATCCTTGTCTAACCTTCCTGGTAGACTGGCTAATGCCTCGGGCTTGGCATGGCTGAAGCAGAGCTCCCAGCTCCTCCCAATCCCAGCTAACATCGCCATCCCCACACCTTCACTTGGGCCCTGSATGCCACTSTGTGATCTGGAATCCTTCCACCAACTTGCCGGGGTCACAGATGCCTGGTGGGGATGGCTCCTGGTCAACAAATCTGTGCTCTCACTGTCCCCCCAAGCAATTAGCAAATTCATTCACATTTCAATTACTTTACATCTTGATTACTCCACCATTGTCTGGCCTGAGCCAATGAGTCCTCAGGGTCATCCAGTTTTACTAAGAATGCTATTCCAAAGGCATTTTTTAATTGGTATTATTGTGAATATTTCACAGATGCATTTGCATTTGCCCCCTGAGGGGGAAGTCTCACGGATGGAATGGGCAGTTCCCCTGGCACCTGCCGCTGAGCCAAATGGGACAGTGCTCCCTGACCATCGCCAGGGTCACCTCACTCTGCGGGGACCTGCTCGGCCTCACCGCATCACCAGAAAGCTGCTGTGCTGGGTGAGTTTTTGTACTGTTTTAGGAGGCTGAGTCCAGTCACTCCAGAGCTCTGCCAGCTGCAGCCAGGCACTCTCTGTGATATGCCCTGTACTGGGACAGCTCCAGCTCCTGCCCTCACTCCCCCACTGCTGCCAATCCCTGGTACCCGCTCCTCACAGGTAGCTGTACTCAAGTGCCCTTGGTAGCACTTGTGCCATGCTGTTCACTGTCTTTCTCAAAGGCAACTGTTTTTCGATGGGTGCAACTGCTGAGACTGCCAGGTCAGGCTTTCCTCGGGGATTAACAAGTCTCCTTACTTCCATAGGAGATTGCAAAGGCTGCACCAGCAAGTCTGGAAAGGTGACAGGGACATACGGCCAACAGGCCAGGAACAGTCACCGAGAGGAAAAGGAACCCTTGAAACACCCGGGAACATCTGCAGCTCCAGGAGGCCGGAGGTGTGAGGAGGGGAACTCGAGGATGGCTGGGCTCACCTCTCGCCCAGGCAGCCGTGTGGAGACAGCCCCGGATTACCCGAGCACCCGGGTAACCCGGGGGTGCTGCTCATGGCTTTGGGCACGGGCAGCGTTGTTCATCACTGTCCCGGGCGGCAGTGACAGCGTTTAATGTTTGCACACCGAGTCCAGCTACCTGGGAGCTTTGCTTTAAAACCACCGAATAAATACAAACGTCACGGTGTTTCAAGCAAGAAACTGTAAATAAAACTGGTGCAATCCCCATCAGCACCGCCTCCCGTGTGCTGCCGTGCGGCACCGGTGAGCGCTGCAGCGCCGCGGCTGTGCTCGCTACCAACCCGGTGCCTCAGGGGCTTGCCGGCTGTGCCCCCTCGAGCCCGCGGCTCGCTGCCGTGACCGTGCCACCCACGGGCCGTTCCGCGCCCCCGGCGCCGCCGCCCCGCGCACGCGCCCGCCCGTTCCGCGCCGTCACTTCCGCGGCCGCGGCGCTTCCGGGTCGCGCGCGGCCCCGCGCCCGTTCCGCCGGACCCGGACCCGGAAGCGGCTGCGCGGCCCCGGAGCGGCGGCGGCGACGCCGGTAAGTGCGGGGCGGGGGGGGCGAGGTCGGGGCCGCGGCTCTCCCGGGCTGCCCTCGCTGTCAGTTCTTCCCAGAAGCGCCGGGGACCCCCGCGGGATGCTGTGACCGGTCCCGGCGGGTGTCAGCCTGCCCGGGACACGGCGAGGTGGTACCGAGGCTGCCCCGGCGCCCAGGCGGGGCCGCCCCCGCGGGGTCCGGGGCGCCTATCCCGGCGGCGGGACGGGAGGAGCCCAGCGCGGGGCAACGGAGCGGGTCAGATGAGCGTCCGACAGCGATGGGTGACGGGGAGCGGATGAGTGCGGCTGAAGCGTTAGAGATGGGCACAGGTCCGGCAGGAATCCCCGGGCAGCACTGGGAATGTTCGCGCCCCGTGGGATGCGGGAGGCCCGCAGGGTGTCCAGGGGTCTCTGGCCTGGCGCCAGTCACTTCATCCAAATCACCAGTCACACGCCCCGTGTCCCCGTCCCCTGGCTGCAGGGGAGGTGTCTGCCTGCCCAGGTGTTCCCAGGTGGGCGCCAAGCATTTGGGGCTCTCACTTCTTCACCTGCTTGCCAGTGCCATCAGAACAGTGAACATCCCTGGAACAGCGTGAGGGAGCAGGAAAGCTGTCCAGGAGACACAGCAATGAGTTGATTCCAGTGCTAGTGGAAGTTTGGTGATTGACTAAACAGAGATGCCAGATCCAAGCTTGGATATCCTGAGTGTGTTTTGCACGATTTTAGGCGTCAGGCGATTATCAGGTAGATGCAAGACTGGGAATTAGTCTCTCTCAGTTACTTTTCCAAATTCAGAACAGCTCCATTCACGGGCACTTTTTTGGGTTAGATTAAAAATAAATTGAGATCGGCATGTTCGTATAGACTTGTACGGAAATAACTGAAGCAGGGAATTAGAACCAATTAGTACTTTTTTGTATCACTCATGTTTCAGGACTTTGTTGTTACACCCTTTCCTCATCTGTTGGTTAAACTGTTTCACCCAGTTGCAACAAGTAACAAATGTTAAAATAACAAATAACAAATGTTACGATAACAAGTAACAGCTACATTCTCATGTGCATTTCCTTTGGATCAATGAAGGCCTCGGCAGGTGAAGCAGCCTGGCTCAGGGATCTGTGTTATGCATTCTGTAGCACGAATTTTTCCAACCATTCGAAGCTGTGAGCACGAAAAGCATACACTTGTACAGAAAGGTCAGTTATGGCAACAAAAGGGACAGCAAATGAAYAGTATAGGAGTTGCATATCCATGGAGGAGCAGCCATCTCCCATGTGGCAGGTCTCTTTGGAGATCACACAATCATTGAGGTGGGAAAAAACCTCTGAGATCATCGAGCCCAACCTTTGACCCACCACCCGCATCTAAACTACACCAGAGCACTGGGTGCCACGTCCAGTCGTTCCTTGAACACCTCAGGCTTGGTGATTCCACCTCCTCCCTGGACAGCCCCTTCCAATGACCACCCTTTCTGTGAAGAAATTCCTTTTAATATCCAGAATTCCTTCTGATGCCCAAGGGCAAATGGCATTTGCTGAGAAAGGGAGGTAGAGCTCCAGCTCTCTTCATTTCTTCCCTTTCAGGTGCTGGAAGAGGCAGGTTTGAGCTGTGGGGCACAGAGCCCTGGTCACACCCAGAAGGCTCTCGCGGGGGTGTCAGTGCTGTCGCGGTGTTGGCAGCTGTGACGCTGCCCCGTGCCTGGGACCTGCTGTGCCGGGAGGTGCTGCCTCAGGTGTTGTAGCAGTTCTCGAGGGCTTTTCTGTTAGTGCCTCTGACACAGACCCCAAGCTGTGTTTTAATATTATTTGTGTGTATGTGTGTGTCAGCTGAGGACCTCCACCAAACTGCGATGCCTGGTTCACTGTCTGTCAGCTCAGTTTCTTAACCAAGACAACACAAGGGCAATCTCTACCTTGTTTCCTTATGGCCGGAGAAGTGTTGTATCTAAATCCATTATTCTGAAAGCAAAACAGAGCTCCTTGAATATGTTTTGTGTGCTCTTGAAGGGGACAGACCCAAAATTAAAAACCAGAGGAAGGGGGGATTCATCTTTTGCTGAAGAAATGTGAATCTGTCCAGTTCCATTTGACACAGAGTTCCAAAGGGGCTGGAGGTTTCAGGCATTTTTAAGTAGGTCTGATCATCACGAGTGTTTCTGAAGTCAGAAGTAGCTTGCACGCTGTTATACTGTAAAAAATAAGATTATGATCATCATTTTAATGCAATAAAAGTATTTTCATGCACTCAAAAGTGGAATGGCAACAACCTGAGGAAACTGCCAAAGACAAGTGTTTGTTTTGACAGGTGCTGCTGTTTAAGACAAAAACCCCTGCCTGGCACAGCAGTGTCAGACCACCCTTTGTGGTGCTGGTGCAGAGCTGTGCAGAGGCTGTAGACTGAAGTCTGTATAGGTGTTTATAAAATTTTTTAGGTTTTTTAGGGTCTTGAATACCACACTGAGAATTGCTAAAATAGAAGCTCTAGTCTAATGTTTGAGCACTCCGAGCCTGTGCTTTCATTGTCCTCTCTGCAACAAGGTATTTTACTTATCACAGAATCCCAGAGTGGTTTGTGTTGGAAGGGACCTCAAAACACATCTCGTTTCACACCCCTCCCATGGGCAGGGACACCTTCCACTATCCCAGGTTGCTCCAAGCCCTGTCCAGCCTGGCCTTGGACACTTTCAGTGATGAGGCAGCCACAGCTTCTCTGGGCAACCTGTGCCAGGGCCTCACCACCCTCAYAGGGAATAAAAGTAAAATGAAAGTTGTAATGTGTTATTTACAAGGCACGCTGATTTTGTTTTGTTATTTCAAAGTCAGCAGCAATTAAGCCTCAAAAATTAACTCAAATACTCAGATATTGTTTCTGTATAGTAAATTCTCCTGCACACATGCTGTGAAATTGGGTCACGGAGGGTTCCAGGGTGGTGGGTCATCCCAGTGTGACACTGCAGCTGTGGTGTGTGTCAGGGAATGCCTGCAGACAGCAKGAAAAACCAAGCTTAATCAGAGACATTAAAAATTAAGCAAAGTGTTTGTACATATTTAGATGAGGCAAAGCCCAGGCAAGACGCCGCATCTCTGAGCGGCCTCAATCCCAGCATTCAGCACAATATCTGAATGAAAAATGACAACACTTTGTCATCTGTTCAAATTGATATTGCACTCTCGGCAGTGACAGCTGAAAAGGCCCACAGGTGCCATATAAAGAGGTGACCATGTTGTCATATTTCATTTAGGCATCCCTCTGCAAAGCCATAATTACCTAATTAGGTTGTTAATTAGGAGATTAGCATTTCACTATATTGATAGAATGCTCTTTGCAGGCACGAGTCTAGATACAGATTTGTCTGCCCTAATTTATAATCTCTACATTTTTTTATACTTACTTATTTGCTTAAAATCTTGATGCAAGATATCTCAGGTTAGCAGAGAATCAACTTGTCCACAGTTAAACAAAGATTTGACAAGATCAGGAAAGAGAAGAGTGAATACTGCCCATACATACCCTAGTATTTTCTCCCCCCTCTAAAGCTCAGTAATTAAAATATCAGAATTGGTGTAATTTGCATCCTGATTAGTATGACAACAAGAGTATAGCCAAATTCCAAGCAGTTCAGAAATACAGAGCTAATGGCAGATTGATTTACAGGTCTGGAAATGAACAAATAATTTGTTGGAAGTTGTGTGTAATGTAGTATTTGCTCATCATAACTTCCCAATTCCAGTCTCTCTTGTGAGAGAGCCTCTTTATATGACTGTAAATGATTATTTCCTTTTTAATGATAGGACTCAGAGGGTGAGTGACAGCTTCTGCAGATAAGTATTCACTCTTAAATGCGCTTGAGCTTTTGCTGAAACATAAACTTGAATGTTCATATATTGCAGTTCACTTTCCTTTATCCTGCCTGCCCAAGATCTGTCTGCGTTTGAGGGGGTTGATTATTTGTGCTGCTGCAAATGCAGATAACCAGAACCATTTCTTTTGCAATTGCAGACAGAAGTTGACTGGCAAATTATTTCATATAACCTGAATCATAAATTTTGAAGTATGTTCGTGCCATCCTGTTCCTGCTTATATGACGATGGGGGAAAAATCAATTTTTAATTCTACTTTGCCCATCTTTTTCATTAGTTTTTTAAGATCACTTTAAAGAGCTACAATCAAGGAGGTGTTTGAGTACAGGGACTATGGAAGCCCTTGAGTGATAACATGACCTGCAATGGTATATAATTTTTCCATAGGTTTGCTATGTTTTGAGTTTGTTAGTAATTGTCTTGGATCCAGGTTGTACCTTCCACAAGTTGTGTCTTTGAAATATTTTTGTTTACCTTGAATAGGGCTTTGATTGGTTATTACTTCCTTGAGGAGGACAGTCAATTTAATCATATTTCCTCAAAAAAAAGATAAAGCAAGCCACAGCTTTGCAGAATAGGAGGAAGGAACTTTTTCCCTCCTGCTTCTCACATCTTACTTTTATAATTTAGAGAGGAAGATACATTGCAAGAATTGGCTTGAGACTTTTGTGGAGAATTTGGAGCTGCTTTTAGTCATTTGAACTGGAGGATTCTTAAAATCATTCCATTAAAATTGGTGGAACTTCAAAATTGTAGCTTTTTCCTGCAGCAGAACATTTTTAGTTGGTTACAGCTTTGTCTGATTTTATAATTTCTTGTAGCTTAATTAGAGGTGTGTGTATTTCAAAGCATGAAAGACAAAAATATCAACACTTCATGTGAGGAAAATATTTCTTGTAGGGTGTGAGGGAAAGGCAGCCCTGGTTTGTCAGTTTAGGAACAGCGTCCTTCAGTGGAAGATGTGCCGGTGGCACCACAGGGCATTTGGTGGAGCTGGAAGTTCCTGACCTGGAGTCTGTGAACTTGCAGGGGCAGCTGAGGGGTGTGGAAGTGCCTGTTGGCACTGGTGTCATTTTACCAAGCGAAATCCGTAGTTCTGCTGGAAAACGTGTCAGGAGCCTGCAGGAGGGAGCAGGACTGAGGGCAGTGGGTGGCAGAGTGGGGCCCTGCCCCACTGCTGGCAGGTGTGGAGGTGAGACATGACTGCCCCAGCTCTCATGCTGGTGTGGGGGGAGTGACAGCCATGAGTCGCCTCTTGCTGGGTGGTGAGAGCGAGGGATTTTGTCAAATTCAACTGTATATTTAAAGAAACCAGAAAATTCATTCCAAAATAACTGTCTTTTCCCAAAAGTGAGGAAAGCTGCWCTCAGCATTTTTCATGCTCAAGGTCAAACGTTTCCTCTGAAAACAGCAGTCAGCACGGGCTGACACATGGTTGCAGTCCCTCCAGTCAGTGGGTCCAGCACGGGAGTGTGGTTCCAGCTGTGCCTGCTGCCGTCTGCGCTGACACGTGGTGGGCGACGGGATGGATGGCAAGGATGACAGCCATGAGGTGTGTGTTTAGCTTGTCCTTTCCCCTGATCTCATGCTTGCTTTGATAGCTCATTGTCACCTGATGTAGGTTAACATGCAGATATGATACTCTGTATGGGGTTTTTGGTGGGGAAAGAGGAAAGCGAGACAATCTTTATTTACATAATTGCAATATATCAAGCAAGCAGGAGGGTCACATGAACAGTTAACATGTTGTGATGATGAAGTTGCCTCCCCAAATTCAGCTGTGTTCAGCTGTGTGTTTAAGGTGCAGCCTGTGTAGCTGCAGATTCTTTTTCAAGACCTTTGTGTCACCTCCTGGGAGCGGAATCGTTTGTTAGCGCACTCTGTATTCCTCATTGTGAGCCGGGTTATGAATGAGGCTGATCTGCATAAAGCCCTGCTTCCCTCGCTGGGAAAGTCTATCGATGCCATAAATATAGCTGTGGGGTACTGGAAGAGGAATACTGCTGATAAAAATAGTAGACTGAGATGCAGCTGTCTGATTCTGCTACAAAGTTCCTGTGAATCCTGGCGAGTCGTTCAGCCTCTTGATGGTGCAATTTGACATCTTTGGGGATGTTCTGTAACTGCTCAAGACTAATGGGGGCTGTGCTCTCCAGGGGCCTTGGGGCATGGCAGAATCACAGCGATGGGACCACGGAGAAGAGGAGAGGGAGCATCCATTCCCGAGGTGCTGATCAGATAATGTGCAGAAAGTTAGACAGGTGAATAATAAAGACCAGGAAGAGAGTGAAGGGCTCTGTCCGCCTGTGTGATGAATCACAAGTGTTTGCCAATCAGCACATCATCGAAACTCCAGCCTGTGTATCCTGTTGTACAGAAATACCAAACTTTAAAGTTTTGGAGATTTCACATTGCTGTCTTTGGTTTTAGTGTTTGCATAGAGTATATTTGACAGCTGCCTGCAAAGTCGTTGATTCAATAATAGAATATAATTTGTATAGTGCATGTATTAAAAGAGCATTAATTTTTTTTTTATGATTAAAGAATGTGTAGGATGCTGATGCTCAGGAAGTCCCTGAATTCCATTAAATTCAGCTCCTCCATGAGGATGTGGTGATGGTGTGCGGGTGTAGRAGTGCAGAAGACGTGTGCTGGCAGATCTCAGCAGATCTAGAAATTGATCTTGGATCTGTGATTTTGCTGGAACCTTCAAGGTGTTTGTATAAAGGTTTGCAAAACTGAACTTTGCTTCTCTGGGTTCTTCTCCCTCATTGAAGTCACTGTTCCTCAGAGTAGGTCTGTGCYGTGTTTTGCCTTTATCAATGGGAGGAACTGGTTAGAATTCTGTAGGTTACGACTACTAAATATGGCATCAAAACCTGAACTGAATTTTGGGGTCTGAACTTTTTTTTTTCGAAGGATGTTAACTGTTCTGAGAATTTCCAGTTAGCGTTAATGTATTGATAAATTAGTTTTAATGTATCTTTTTGAAAATTCTTTTTGAAGAGGAGGAAATAAAAATATGTTTGTGTTAAACTTGAGAGTTTGAAATAGAATTTCTGGCACTTTCTCRCTGTTGGGGTTTATAGGAAAAGTGATTGCACATATACAGTTGGGAAGAAGCTTGGCTGATTTAGCACACGACTGTTAATGGCAGGAAGTCGGGGTGCAGAGTATAAAGGTAAAACTCTCGCATCTGCTGTTACATGTTGTTAACTCCCTCAGCAGACATTAAATCATTTCAAGTACAATAATAGTGTGGGAGGTAAATTAACTAACCATTAACAATCTTATAAATACACAATTAACATGCCAACATTTATATGACACATTGATGGGGCAGCAGTAATTTTTGATTGGGAGTTTGCAGACCTTTCCGACGCCCGAGGCTGTTGCTTATTTAAACAAGTTTTTACCGCTTGCAGGTATGAGTGGCCTTTCCTAATCAGTGAGTAGAAATAATTCAATTTAAAGAACATTCTCAACACGCATTTTGAAATATCCCTAAACTGTCCTTGGTTGTGTCTGTGTCCTCTGAGCCACACAATACTGGTGACACTGGTGCAGCATCAGGGCCTCGAACACATCTGTGGCTGCCTTCAGGTGGGACATTTGCCTTGTGGCCTCTCCTTTGGAGGACAGCGAGAAACCCCTCAGGAGCAGCCCTACTTACTTTGATGGAAAGAGTCAGAAAATTAAAAATAGAGTGTGGAGTCACAGTGCTGCCAAGGCTGGCAGGAGCCTCTGAAGATTCCATCCAAACTCCCACCTCTGCGCAGGGCCAGCAAAGCTCCAGGCTGTGTCCAGTTGGGCTGTGAGGGTCTCCAAGGATCCTGCTGGAGTGAATTTCACTAATAGCATAATTTATTTCAAGGTATGGTAGCAGTAGTGTATTAATAATCAGCAGCATATCAGGTTTATTTCTCTACCATTCCTTTATTGAATTTCTTTTTGCTGCTGGGTCTGTTGCTTAATGTAATACTTCTGAATTTGTCTATATTTTTTAAAGCAGAAAGGGGACAGTCTCTCAGGAAAAAAAAACCTACAATATTTGTAGTCAAGGAAGAAAAAAAGTCTAAAATTCGGATGGCTGTAAGTCTCTGTTTATTGAGTGTTGTCATTAGCAGATGCTGATGTTTGCTGGGAGGGAGGACACAGTTAGGGAAGGAGGGTTTGCAATTTACAAAATTTAGGTTTTGTCATGGTTAGATGAGTGTCCAAATAAAGGTTCACTTTTGCTTCCAACCATTTAAATGCAGAAGCTGCTCTGTGTTAGTACACCTTTCCCTCCACCTTTCCCCTTGGAAGCGTACAGGGGAGATGGTGAAAAGCATTCTCTGGTCCTGGAACAATCCTGGCTGGTCCTTTTTTTCCTTTACCTCTGTTAAAATATTCCAGGAGAAGACCAGCTGCCTTTACCAGATTTTCATGAGATGTGGCTTCGTGTGATTTAAACAGCAGTTTTGCAAGCAGCAAGGACAGGGGATTGCTGGTGTTTCTGAGTTCAAAATCCCAAACACACACATGGAGCTCTATAGCCAAGTTAAAGTGTGTTTCTCTGATTAGAAAAACAGTGGGAATTTCGAACTTCTGGAAGGTATATCTAGTCTTGCCCTGTGTCTGAGCTCAGACCAAGCCCCCTCAGGCAGAGGTGTCCCCATGGCCCTGAGCCACCTGCAGCACCGCTTGGCTCCTGCTGCTCCTGCTGCTGCTGCTCCTGCTGCTGCTGCTGCCTTGGTTCGGTGGCACCGGTGTTCCTGCAGCTGCTCACTGACAGACTTGCTGCGTGAACGGGAGGAATATTTTTTTCTTTTTAGGTTATATTCAGCAGGTCGTTTTTTGATCCAGCTCACCCCACAGCTCCACTGACAACTTTGGGAGGTGGCAGAATTCCTGGAGCAGGGCCAGGCAAGGGCATGGAGTTGCCTCTTTCAGAGTCAGACCAGGCTTGAATTAGATTGACRTAACTACAAATCCACAGCTACAGAAAAATCAGATAACAGAGYGAGCATGGTTTGGGTTTTGTGGTTTGGGGTTTTTTCCTTTTCCTTTTTGCCCTCTACTTTGTTTCGAAAGGCCACTTGAGTGCTCTGAATAGAATATCTTAGGTAAGTGGCAATTACTGTTGTTAAAGTGCTTTAGAGCTCAGGCGTGTGGTATTTGGTCACAGAGCTTTCTCTGTGTTACAGCAGTTGCCCTGTGTGAAGTGCYGTGCAGCAGCAGATGTTCAATATTCTGGCCCGAGACACTAATCTCTTCATGTTTAAAGCTTCTCCTGAAAATACAAAACCTGAGAGGGACTGTAATAAGGTAGTCACAGAGTTGGTGTATAGACGCAGAAGTGAAACAGTAACAGTTATGATGGGTGAAAAGAAATCTAAAACCCTATCAGTTTTTTAAATGGATTAGTTGGAATGGGCAGATGTTTCTGGTGTGTATTCTTTTGCCATCCTCCTATGTCTAGTACTGTGGAGTATTTTGCCTTGCAGCAACCATGTGTCAGAGAGTACTGGGACCTGTCTGTAGGTATCTGTTGTGTTCTGTTGTCCTGGGACTCAGGTTTCAAGCTGTCCTTCATATCCAGTTTTCCTTAAATGGATCTCAGCAACCAGTGTAGCTTACGTAAACTGGAGCAGAGTTAAAACTGTTCACCCTGAGTCAGTCAGGGTTTGTGCATCCCAAATAGTATCCAACCTTCTGAAATTAGGGGTTTAAGCTTTTTGTGTTTGAGGGTTTTTTTTCCTGAAATGTTGTGTACATTATTTCTAGGTGCGTGTGTCCATGAAGCAAGATGGAGAGAAGATAGTACAGTGAAGTGGTGGACTTGTGGACAGAATGGCTTTCCTGGACAACCCAACCATTATCCTTGCTCACATTCGGCAGTCGCACGTGACCAGTGATGACACAGGGATGTGTGAAATGGTCCTGATTGATCACGATGTTGACCTGGAGAAGTTTAATCCTTCGTCAGCATATGGGGATAATGGGTCAGAACCACAGGGAAGCAATGGGGAGACTCAGGGCTATGTATATTCCCAATCAGTCGATATTACCTCAAGCTGGGACTTCGGAATCAGAAGACGATCAAACACAGGTAAGTGACGTTTGCAGCAGCACTGGCCTTTTATATTCAGTTTCCCTTAGTCTGGCTTGTATGGACAAGTCAGAGTGTGACAGGCTTGGTGTCTGTCAAACTTCTTTTGTAATGTTGAGGCCCTTTTATAGAAGGATACGTAATAATTCAGTTACTTTAGTGTGCTGTCAACTAAGCTTTAATTGCTGTTTTACCTATTTCCATACAGAGGAACACTGAGGTAGTCAGTTTTATATATAAAAAAAAATTCAAATTGTGAAGACATCAAATCTAAATCCAAAGTACATGAACAGTCTTTGATATCTCTATTGTTACTGTCTGGAGGGGTGTTAACTTTTGAACAGGATAGTTATTTTCTGAGAAAAAAATCTGCCTAGTGAGGCATCAAATGTATTTGTTATAAAAGAGAGGAATGAAGTTTGATGTGAGCCAGCAAAGGGAATCATTTGTCTGTATTTTGTCTTCTAGAGTTTTCTTTCTGAGAAAAACCTTGAGCTAGGGTTTAAGCTACCAAATTAGCAAGTTTAAAGGTGAACACCATTGCAAAATACACTGGTGGTGTTGTGACTGGCAGGAAGCTGTCTGATGTGGTGTTTCATACAAGGGATATCCAGACTTCTGCTTAGACTTGGGGAATATTACGAACAGGAGTTCTGTGATGTAAAATATAGATGAGAAGGTTGGTGTGGGGTGGTCGGTACTGAGGTCTTTTTTTCTGTGTTTCAGTGTATATTTTTTAAATGATTTCTGCAGGTATTATAACACCACCTAGAGCCCAGAAAGCACCTCTGTGCTCTGCTTCATCAGGAAAATGTGTGTGGTGCTGGAGATACTGAAATGCCTTTTACAAGTAGGAAGTTGTGAAAAGTTCCAGGAAAGCCAGGGCACTGATCTCCTGTACCAGCAAGAGAGATTTGGAAATAAGCTGAGTTTATGGCCCAGACTGCCTGGGAAGGTATGGTGGGAATCCAGTGTGCCAGGCTGCCTGGTGCTGGGTGAATTCAGGTGATGGTGTAGCTCATGAGAAAGGAGAGGCAAAGCTTGAAGTTTTACAGAATTGCTCCAAAAAATAATTCTGAAAGATCATTTTACCAAGGGAGCAGACTGATAGAATAATGTCCATTTGAATTATGGATTGAAGCCATTTCAGGTGCCAGCTGGGGGCATATTCTAAAGTCATGGTTGGGAGCTGATTTTCTGTCTCTTCCTCTGCATGTCAAGTGGAGACAGGTCTGTGTGAGGTGTTGGGTGTGGGAGAACAGCAAACTCTCCAGCCCCCCAGGACCAGGAGCAAAGGCTCAGCTCATTTCTGACGGTTAATGAAACTACAACTGCATTTGGTCACTGACATTTTTCACACCAAAAGCTTTCACTGGCTGTGAGAGTAAGCCTTAAATAATTCGCATTTCTAATAGGCGCTGATCATTCCATCTGATTTGGTGCTGCTGTAGMTCAATCCCACAGTAAAATGGGGATCAGCTGTTTGTGATTGTGATCAGCTGTAGGTGGAGGAACAGGATGGAGTCAGTGGAGGTGGTGACTGTGCTCTAGCACATTTGTTTTGACAAGGGGTGAAAATATCAGACAGGATAAAAACATGCATTATTCTTGTTTCTAGTCTACAGTTTTTCCTTTATCCTTTGTTTACCTGTTAATCTAACAGATCTTTTATGATGGCCCATTTGGGAAGAAAGGGCTTTGGAAGGTAATTCGGAGTTCCAGTCTAGGCAGTAACTAGTAAGAATGTGGTTTTTTTCTTTCAGRATAAAATATCTGTGCTGCCACAGTGTTTTCCCAATATTTAAACTTATGAGGAGGGGTACTTTTCTTATTTCACTAAAAGGAAGCTAAAGGTATTCAGGTTCTAACATTGTGTTGACTTAAATGGGAGATACTTATCAAAGTCCCCATTTGTGTTTGTACCTTAAACTGCTTGTTACAGCTGTTAAACCTCAAAGGAGTATTTTTTATCAGTTCCCTTGTTGACAGTTTTAATGGGGGAAAAAAATTACATCCGTGTCCACAATTCATTTCAAAGACCTAAATATAAAAGAATAATAACAGAAGGGATAGAAAATATTTATTAATGTTTTTTAATTGCTGAAAAGGCTCAGGGAACTCCAATTGTATCTAAAAATTGTCAGAGTAATTTAGCATTTTCAAATCTCTTCTACAAACCATTTTAGTTAATGAATTATCCAATACATCAAAATTGCTAATATATCCAGCAAATTGTTTCCTTCAGGGATCTGCACTGTTAGTTCTACTTCCCAGTCTAATCTGCTTATTTTGAGTGGATACTTCATGACATCACTGGTTTCTTGGAGTCATTGTCTTGGGTGGCTTCCATCAGGTTTTTTCCCCAAGGAATCTCTTACTGTTAACAAAAAGGTGATTTAAGTTGTTTCTGGTACCCTGGGCTGCAAGTTCTTTGTTATCAGAAATATTTGGGGCTTTTTTTTACAACCATATTTTGAAGATGGAGTCAAAATATACATAAAGAAATATTATATTCATTTTAGGATTTGACTAATGTTGTGAAGATACAAATCATTTATTTTACTACCTATAAACTGTTTCAGCCCACTGAAGAAAAAGCTCTGCTAATTTATATCGCTTTGACATTTTATAATTTTCATGATTTTTAGATAAAGGATTTTATATTTAAAACTTTAATAGTCTAGTCTGAGTTCATTTATCTTTAATTTTTGAAACGGGTAGAGTAATTCATAACAGTAATTTTATTCSTGTAATGTAATATTCACTTCAGTTCATTTGTGCATTAAAATTCCTTTAAGACCGTTATTAATGATTTATATAATGAAATGTCATATTAATCACAGAAGTTTTCACATTTTATTATTCTCTTCCATGTTAATACTATCTTTATGATCTCTATTAATGTTTTATATCCTCTAATTTCAATTATAAATCAAGAACATTTTCATGTTTTTGTTGGTATTTGCTTTACAGGGGTGCCACCTTTAAAATTTTATGACTTTTCCCCCTACATATGCAGTATAAAACATCTTTATTCATATAAAGGTAGTTAATTATGTCTTTGTTTATAGTAAACTTTCATTGACAAACTTATAGTTGTAATATTTCTTTTCAAGCTCAGAGACTAGAACGTCTGCGGAAAGAGAGACAAAATCAAATAAAATGCAAAAACGTTCAGTGGAAAGACAGAAATACTTCTTGCTCAGGTAAAAGAAAAGATCTTCTATTTTCCTACTGGTTTTATTCCTGCCTTCGATGGTTACAATATTTGCAGTTTGTAATTTTCTCCTAAGCTTTCAAAGCAGAGAGGAAATGCCAATTCTTTGTGCTGTCCTGGGGGGTGTCAGCCACAGCCAGGATGTCCCACAGTGTTAATAAAGGGAAAGGAGAGGAAAAAGTGTTCAAAACCCAGTTTGGTCTGAAGTAATTGGAGTGGCTACTTTGGTTTTTGCACTCTCAGGTATCAATAAGGTGTTCGTGTATTCTGTCATCTCTTAGCATCCTTGTCKGGCCTGTGTTGTCTCAGTGAGGGGAACTGGAGATGACAAAGCTCTTGGTGTCATTGTGGGAGTGAGGGGACAGGACGTGGCTCTGCTCTAGGGGCAGGTGATTGGCAGGTGTCTGCATTCAAAATGCAGGGTCAGGATCTCCATGTGACTTTCCAGCCATTTCCAGCAGCATTTGGCACACTGGGTGCGATGGACGATTTTGTAGAGTTTACTTTTATAGAATATTTCTGCAGTTACTTTTTTAGATGAGGTGAAAATCTTAAGAAATAATGAGTGTATAAATGATCTACTGAAATGCAARCATAATAAATGCTGCCTTAGCTTATCTAGCCTTTCCTTGGTAAAACTATTATCACTGATTTCTCAAAAAAACATTCAATTCTTTTTTTTTTAATTATATAATTAAGTATTTGTGACTGGATGTTCTACATAGTTTAAATTGTAATATATGAAATCAAAAATCTGTCTCAATTTTAGAGCTCGAGCTAGTTTCTATTTCTGTTGTATTTGACACACATTCAAACCTTTGTATGGTCTGTCATGCCTACTTCTTTCAAAATTTGCGTATATCTTAATGAGGTCTCTCTTCTGTAATCTCCTTTTTTTGCCTAATTCCTCATATCTCCATGGCTGTCATTTGCAGAACATTCTGCGGCACTATAATATCTTTTTCAGAGGAGTGAACAAAGCTGCTCACATGAGCAGCACAGTTGCAGTAATCCTTAATTCAGTGTTCAGCTGTGTTGGATACCCCTGTTAATGCATTCTGAAATGTTTTTGCCTTTCTCTTTCTGTAAGCAGAGTTGTAGGTTTTAAAGGTTAATCTACCATAACCTCCAACTCTTTGCTCAATATTTTATAGCGTTTGCCCAGTGAGGATGCAAATCTCCTTCCCCTCCCTCCTGCTCGCTGCTCCCGCACACTGAACTGACTCAGGCCCCGGGTTCCTGCGGAGCCTTTGCCGCTCCTGTCGTCTCGTTCCCGGGGGCTCCACCGTCGCATCTCGTTCCCTTACATGCTGCCCAGCAGACAGACATGATCTATCCCCAGCAGTCAGAGTTGTCCCCTCTGAGGAATGTGCTGGGGTTGCAGGCATGTAGATCAGTTCCTCCCTGCTGCAGAACAGATTTAAATAAAAAAAATAAGTAACTTACATAAAAACTCCAGGCACTCAGGGTCTGTCAGTAGAGCTGATTTGCCTTCTCTGCTTAGCCACTGAAATCTGCATGCTTCTCCCTTACTTGCATGCACAACAACACTGCAGGAAGGAGAAAGGAACCTTAAAGGATATCCACTGTACTTTCCTCTTCCTGACGTGTGTGTGAGGCTTTGTCTGCTTGGCTCCTTAAATTTAGGACTATGGAAAAATGTCTGTGAAAACAGCAAGAGAAAGACCTGTTGTCAGAGAGGGGATTTGGCTGCCTTCTCACTGTGTTCACCTGAGCTTTGGACAAAGCTGTGCCTGTGTCTGACACTGTGCAAAGCAAAAGGATGCTGGAGAATGGCTGTTGTGTCCTGTGCTGGAGTCTGATGGAGCCAGCTCCAGCATCACTCATCACAGAGGTGCCTCACTGCAGGGAGAAATCCCACAAACATTCCTGCTCTTCCACAGCGGGATGTGGGGGCATCACTGGAGGCATCTGTTAATCAAGTACTTTTTGTTATCCACATATTTTTTTTCTGTGTACAGAAACAGAAGTACCCAAACCAGGGTAAGGGAAAGTGGGAGACTAGTAATTTTGTATATGGTAATGAAAGACTATTTTCTCTTCCTCGTGTGTTGGCCTGCGCCATGAGACAGGCTGATTGGTTTGCCATGGTGACTTAGAAGGATAAGGTGGTAGTTATGTGTGGACTTGGAAATGAAAGTCTCCATGCATTTGGAGTTGGCCAGGGGGTTATCACATGCAAAGACACTTCAGGGTGGTTGGTGACAGACTGGAACACAGGGCAGGTCTGGAATTTTATTGTGCTGAGTCCCAGTTCCCATCACCTTCCTGCACATTAGGTTCTCAGTAAAATCAAAAGGATGTTTTGGCTTCATGCACTGGAGAGATCAAATTGTGTCAGTGAAGAGTCAGGGCCCTGTATCACAACATCCCAGAATAGCTGGGGTTGGAGGTCCTCCRGATATCAACCAGTCCAACCCCCCTGCCCAGGCAGGGTCACTCAGCACAGGGGACACACGAACACATCCGGGTGGGTTTGGAATGTCTCCAGACAGGGAGACTCCATGCCCTACCTGGGCACCTGTTCCGGTGTTCTGTCCCCCTCCATGCGAAGTTCTTCCTCATGTTGAGGTGGAACTTCAGTTTAGTTTATGGCTGTTGCTCCTTGTGCTGCCACTGGGCACCACCAAAAAGTGTCTGGCACCATCTTCTTGGAATGTAAACCAAATACAGGTAGACATGCAAAGGTTACTCTTTTTTATAGAATATTAGGTATTTTCAGATGAAAGACATTGTGTTTACATCTTACATTCTTTCATTTCAGAGCATATAAAATGCAAATTAACAATATATCAAGGGAATCCTTCCAAAGCCTTGCACTCAACCCATTCAGAGTAGCTGTAGATAAAAACTGGCTTTTTCACTTGAACAAGTAAAACCATTATATTGGATTCCAAGGTCCTTTCCAAACGCCCAGGAATTATCAGTTAAAGGTAATACTCCACCATAATGATAATTGAGATTTTAAAAAAGCTCCAACAAACAGATATGGGAGCTTGTTAAAAAAAACCAAAACAACCTAATGGAGTTAAAGTGGCCACATTGAAACGGATCTAATCAAGCTTTTTTGGTTAATCGCAGCCTCTCGCAAGCCTGTTGGGGATCTCTCAGTGCCAGTATTTAGCACCTCTGMCAACTGCCTGAATTTTCAGGCAATCTGCTGATAAAAAGAAATKGAGCTTTTGACTAGTTATCATTTGACAAGTTTTAATTTTGCAATTTAAGAAATGAACCAACTCCCTGCAGATCAAGTCCCAGGTCATCCTGCCTTGGGAACAGTTCCATTTCCCGGAGGAGTGAGATGTAAATCTGTGAGCTGAGAGGGAAGCAGAGTGCCGGGCAGGGTCGGGCTGGACGAGCTGGGGTTGGTTCTCGGGCAGTGATTGATGGAGGTTGGGGGCTCTTGGTTCCCGGAGCAGATGTGGGAAACCTTCTCCAAATTCAGTCACAGTTCCCTGCAGATGAGACCCGTTGGTACCGATATGCTGAAACACTCCAGGCTCTGTCCTGATTTTGTAGTGGCCTTGTAACATAAGAAGCCCTATTTTTTAGGGATTTTTTAAAGTATGCCTGTAAATTTGAAGTTGAATCGTTGTTAGAAATTCAGCTGTGCACTTTCTTCACATAAAAAGGCTTTTATGAGCCTTCMCAGACCACACAAAGAACTCCTGAACTTGTATCCCCTTTGTTTTTAGAAAGCTTTTTTGTTTTTATTGTTCAGATTGTTGGTCCGGAATGGTGGTTTCAGGTTTGACATTTTTATGAGGGGAGCCCATATCTAATCTAYTATGAGAAGTAAAATTTGCAGAAATGATTCTTTTGGCTGAGGTATAGTGCCAAGCCTGCTGCTGGCAGCAGGGTGTCATTATAGTCCAGCACTGAGCAGCGTGATCCTGTCCTGTGTGTGGCACTGTGTCACGTGCCACAGGCTCAGTGTGAACTGCTTTGCATGGCATGTTGTAGATGTGTCAGCAGTTCTTTTCCATAGTATTCCCTGTTCATTTAGGAAAAGGTAGGGAAGCAGAAAGACCACGAATGTGTCATTCTCCTGAGTTTTATCTTGACTCAAGTGAATCTTATACTGATCAGTTCTATTCTCTGTGTGGGAAAACCTCATCTTTTCCTCAGTTTACACAGTAGCATCGTTCAAACTTCTTAACGGTTTCATATCTTTGGGCTATGAAAGAGTGGCAGTAGATTCTGCCCTGCTGAAGCATTTGTTGGTTTATTTATTTGATTCTGTGCTCCCTCTTATGATGTTATCTCTCTGTGGTAAGCAGCAGCCTCTGTACATCTCCTCATACAACGCCTTTAATCTCTTTTTTGATCTGCAGCAGAGGAGCTGAGCTCACTGTTTGAAAAAAAGAATTTCAGAGTGAAATCCCCGTGTTCTGGGAAGCAGTCCATCCTCTCTGTGCGACTGGAACAGTGTCCACTGCAGCTCAACAACCCCTTCAATGAGTACTCAAAGTTCGACGGCAAGGTAAGCGGCGCCTTTGTCTCGTACAGGGGTCCCCTGGCGATGGCAGGCCTGAGGCACTGCTCGTGTGCTTTGACTTGTGCAAGCTGTAATTAGACTTTACAGTGGCCATCAGGTATTGGAAGTGGTTGTCTAGAAACATGCAAATATAATGGTTCCAGGTTCAGTAGAACCATTTCTCCTGTTTCCATTATGAAAGTCTGGACTGAGAATTAGGCTTCTTTACCTTGCTGTTTCCTTCTCCAGCAGGTTTGTGAGGTGCACCTTTAATGTGGCAGAGTTCTGTGCCATCTCTCTAGAGTTGATGATGAGATCCTTTGTATGAATGATTGATTACCTGGCATTTAAAAAAACATACTCTCTCTGTCCACATCACAGCACTTGCTGAATATTCCATGATTCATGTCTTTATCCTCAAAGTTCTCTAGTGAGAGTGGGAAAAGTCACGGTCTGTTTTGGGGGTGGAAAACTGAAGTACCAGTAGGTCACTACTGGGGGCAAAAAGAAGCTCTAATCAATGTATTTCTGCACAAGTGCTCATTTGTGTAACACATGGAGGAGACTGGCTGCAAACCTGGTAGTCATGGAGGTCAGGAGATGGACCTGATATCGCTCAGACTGATGGATAAATGTCTTCCCTGTACTCCGTATTGTCAAATATTTTTCTCTGTCTTCAACTCTAGGAACTGAAATATAAACATTGGTGTGATGGATCATTGTCATATTGTTCCAAAACAAATATAAATACTCCACAGATCTGTTTTCTACTGGATTTGTTTGTGGAATCTTCTGTGGGAGGTTGGAGTTTGAGCTTCATTACCATCCTGATGGAAGAATTTCATATTCTGTTAGGTGTTCTTGAAGTGGAAAGTCAGATCCGTAATTCCACTGACATTTCTAGTAGCTGGAATATTTATGAAATGGTAACCTTTAGACTATGAAGTCCACATGCAACAGCTCCTCTATTGTTATTTTATACTTATTAGCATGTAGCAATTAGTGCTAACTCAGATTTTCAAAATTCCTGGCCTTGTTAATGAGTGATAGCAGCACTTTCGTACTGACAGCACCAAGAGGCCTTTTTTCTAAACTCCAGGTCTGCTGTTCTTGTGCCACAAAATTTCAGTTGGGTAAACATTTAAATGTACTCCCATGTCGTGCATAGGGGAAGTAAAAATAAAATACTCTTTGTTAAGAGAATTCTGCTGTAATTTAGTCATGTTCAAATCTTGTTTCTCAGAAACTTGAGGAACTTCAGTATTTTTCCTTCTGTCTTTGATAATCCAAGTTTTTACTATATTAATAGAAATTGTAGTTGTCTATAATAAACACCTTAATTTTCAGGTATTGAAGTCAGATACATTTAGCAGGTGTTTGGTCCATTGGAAGGAAGTTGTACTCTTACATGTCATTTTGTGACATTAACTAAATACCTCAATGTCACTAAACTGTGATTTGCGGGGCCTGATAAGAATTATCTCAGTTGTGATCTACAAATCAAAATACCTTCTTTACAATCAAAAATAATTGAATGGGCATTTTGTTAGAATGTAATCTCACTGTATTCATTTTTAACACCGTTGTTTATATTACTCTGGTAACTGTGTCAATAGTTTGCTTGTAAAGTTTATTCTCTATAGTCCTGTGTGTATTGTCTAGTTTAAAAGCTTGGCTGGCTAACTGATATATAGAAGAAACATAGTCCAGTTGTGAGTTTTTACTTCAGTTCTTGTGTATTTTTAGACAGTAATAAAATACCAAAAAAATCGAACTTCTAAAAATTATTTTGAATGAAATATCATACGTCTTGTATTTATTTTTATTGATAATAGATGAGCAGTGTTTCACAGAAATATAATTCTTTCAGGGAACAGAGCATGACTTATTTACATAATTAACAGAGCTGTGTATCTCAGGGGGAAATGGTACATAATTGGGGAGAGGCGGGGGGATGAGGAGGGGCTAAGGGCCTAATTAAACATGTCTTAAAAACACCCTACTTAATTATGTATTTACTCAGGGAATCACAGTGGCTCTGAAATCTTTAAGACTATAACCAGGCCTTTGGTTTATACATATGTGAGTTTGGTAATGCAGATTTCAGGTTGTTCAGTAGCACTCATTTTTTGGTGCATGGGCAAAGCAGGAGAGTGCTCTTTGTGTCGAGCTCTTTCTCCATGTCTGTGCTCTTCACCCTGACTGGTTTCACCACTAACTCGGGTCCTTAACTGACCTGAAATCGGATAAATCCTCCTCAGGGTCCTACTCCCTTAATCCCCCTCATTGGATGTATTGTTTTCATCTTATCAGTTCAAATCAGAACATGTCATGTGCAGTAATAACAACCAAGCCAATGTAGGCAGTGCTTACATCTTGCAGGTGTTTTCTGCCAGATTTAKTGTCTTTTTCATAACCACTTCTGCGATTTTATGAAATAGTAAAATTTTAAAGCACTCTAATTTCTTCCTGTCCTGATTGGTTCATTAATTATCAAAATAGTAGAGAATATGCTTGTGAAATACAACTACAATGGAGGCATTCTAAGCAGCTTAGGAATCCATGCAACTTGCCCCACCATTGCCCAAGACAGATTTGTGGGTTTCTGTAAGCTGTAAAACTTCGGCTCTTAACAGAAACCACACACACAGTACCTACTCTCAACTCTTTCCTCAAGTTTTTCCTTAAAATAGTTAAAGTAAACCTCAGCCCTGGAGCTGTTTTCATGTTTTGTAGAGCACATGGGTTGTACATCTTGGTTAATAAATCTTATAGACTCTTTCTAAGAATTTTGTATTGAAAGAATCTTTAGTTCTTTATAATTCCTTCAGGTGTCATTGGAACAGAAAATTACTTGAAGGCGTGAGAAATCACTGGTCAAATTGATTTCTTTTGTCTGCTTGCAAATTAAATCATTATCCATTTGATAAATAAATTCTTTTATATTTCTGTTTACAGGAGTTGGAAAATCGAATTTTGACGGTTTATTGTTCCAACTTGCTGAGTTTTAATAATGTTGAGAAAATAAGACTCAGTGTAAGGCAGAGCTGAAAGCTTGTCCAGGTACCAGGGGTGACACATAGGAGAGTGGTGATGGCTCATTTCAGTGACACAACTGAGCTTCACAACGTTCAGTTCAGCTGCACAGTACCTGCCACTTTCATTAATTGTTTGGGAAGCACGTGTTATCTTTGCATTCAACAGGAATTCAGATTGTTTGTTTTCAAATCCCAAGTGTAACTTGTGCGCGTTGCTGCAACACGCGGCGTGGAGTTTGCTCCGAAATATTAATCCTAAATTTAGGGCACTACTCCCACTAGTGAAAATTGTTCCCAAGGTCCTCTCAGTGACTGGAAGAGAGGGAAATCAGGCTGGAATCGAACGTTGTAGGAGCCGCACTGAGTGAACAACTCTTGCTGAGACTGCTTGCTGCTCCCGTTGAAACCATCTCTGAGGCCAGTCCTTGTCCAGTTTTCTCCCAAGTCCACTACCTTGAAGAAGTTTTAATCTCTGAAATGTCTTGTCAGTTCAGTTTTTAAGCTGCCTGCCACCCAATGGCTGGTCCCACATCCCCAGGAGGATCTCAGCAAACAGGAGTGGCACAGGACAGGCAGGCAAGAGGTGCAGAAGAGATCAAAAATGTAAGGAAGGAATTGTTTTGCTCTAGAATAAACTGAACTTACGAGGCCAAAAACCTTTCCTACAGGCAACCCAGTTTTCTCAAAATATTTTTATTTATGCTTTCATAACTAGCTGCAAATGGAGTTAGAAGGAAGTTTGGCTTTTCTGATCTTATGGAGTTCTGTGACGTTTGCTTGACTACTGGAGATAATTTAAATAAAAATTGGTCAATGTGATTTTTGAGTGGACGGATGCTAAAAATCCCTTGGCAAGGAATGGTGCCCCTCTGTAGTGCTACAAGGTTTCTTGTGACTAATTTTGGTAATGGGTTAAAAACCAACAATTTCTCCRGTAGCAACTGTTTTAAAAATGATGCTGTAGCAAGCATGGGGGAAGGGATAATTCATGAGTGCTAATTGCTTGGCTGTTAATTTTCATAAGTGTTGATAGAAGCAGTTCCTTAAATTAAACTTTGTTTAAAATGTATCAGGGGAAATATTCCACAATGTCGGGCCCGAAGTGAAAATTAATATGAATGCTGTGGCAATTAACACGTACTGGTTAATAGCTTTTAGCAGCATTTTGGGATGATAGTCCTTAAATACATTTTTGCATGCTGCT